>NMRA01000699.1:90796-111530 GCA_002633005.1 Phoronis australis | reverse complement strand
GGGGGGAGGTCGGGTAAACCCCCTCCCGTGTAAGACAACTTTTTGTTTTTGTAGCCAAACAGTGAAATTTCCATGCATCCTGGTACGTTTCTGGTACTTAACATGTCCCTGGAGTTCGTTCTAGATTTCGGCACATGAACTTGGCTCATAAGTTTCGTGAAATCATATTTGTGCACATCTGGGTATGAGTCACGCCACCAGCAAAAATGTTTGTTGGAACATCGGCTTACACACATCTTTTTAGCATACGAAAAAGTGTGGTGTGTATACAGGGGTTTAAACAACTACCAAATATTCAAGAGCATAAGGAGCACCGACAGGGCGTAAAAACTTGAATATCAGATGATCGCAACACCCTCAAGCTGTTTAAGAACGAAGGCCTGTACTTTTAGTCTGGAAATAAACATGTGTTCTGTCTTGTTACGAGAAAAACTGGCGAACGACGGTGCTCTTAGCTCATAGTCTATTATTAAAAGCGACAATAAACAATTAAGTATCACGTTGACAACAATTGAAAAACGTCAAATGTATAAGGAAACAAATCATCTGAAAACAGTTTTACGAAACCAAAACATCGTGTGCACAGTGGTGAAAAGATATACTGGACTAGTTTACAGACGGACCAGATGTGCACTGAGAGTACACAAAAAGGCTGACCTGGTCCGTCACGAGACCTAAAGCGTACTTTGCAAAAAAAATTGAATTGAAAACTTCTCTCTAGACACTTTTTAATCCCCAGTGGTTGCTCATACGTGTAGTTTACTACACATCTGGTGGTCAACTGCGAGAGGTTGTCTAGGAAGGATTTTCGCACCGTTGTGTAGTACCCGGTACTCCCTGGAAGGAACAAGTATTGAGTACAGATTTAACTACGCACTATGTGAAATAGATTTTCGTAGACCCTCTGCTGTTCTGGGTAAATTTGACATGTCCAAAAATATTTTCTATTTCGTTTTCTTTGTACACAAGCATAAAAAACCGACATTATTACAAACTGTGTAGAATTATATAACTTATTACCTGGGTGTTTCTCCAGGAACGTTGGTCCTATGTGTCTGTTGTCTAGGCTGCCGAGGAATCTGTAGGCCTATATCGGATCCAATGGTTTGCTCGTCTTGGAACCATTCTACCTAGACATCTTTGATGTTTCTTCCCAACACTTGCACTTCGTCAACTGCTATGTCAATGAGCTTGTACACCTCTACAATGTCAGCATCTCGTTTCGCAGCTCAGTTGGCACTAAGCCCCCTGAGGTTACCAAGTCCATTCAGAAGACAGCATGCGCAACTAAATTTGATCCGTTCATCACGGACTACTTCAAACCTTGACGATGTATCCTAGGACCCATTTGCATCTCTTGTAATTTTCGAAATAAACGTCCCAATGTCTGAACGCTTGAAACCCGAAGTACTAACATCAAATAAATGCCCATGGGCATGGGCGTTTCGTCGGTTGGGCCTTTCTGCGGAAATTCCCAGTGTAGAAAATGGCAGTGGTGCTTATTAGACGGTAGGTGTTGAGGACGGCTCTTCGGGCTCCTTAGGAGGTCTATTGAACATCGCACGAGTCCCGAAAGACTTTTTTTGTGAAAATGCAGCCCCCCAGCAAATTTCTGGTACTGTACACTGTTCGCGAATGCGGTCACTTTGTCAATGTGAGTGCCCCCTTGGTCATTCCTTGTATAGACATAACTTGTTAGAGTGCATCCTCTGAAACAGACTCGCGACCAGACCACGGCGCCCGCCACAATAGCAATTCTTCGGAAAACGAGTTTTTTTCAAATGTATTACGTGAACATGTACACTGCATGATATTGCGCAAGACAACTTTACTATACATGAGTTACAAACGTGTGGGGTGTAATAGGATGACACGGCATGACAGATGAGGTAAAAACGTTGCACGTCAATTCGCCTGAATATCAGGGTTGCGGCACCACAGTATTTCCCCTAATCAAATCAAAACATATGTTAGAGTAAAGAAACTAGTTACCTAAAGAAATCAACTATAGAGCTGCTCTTTCAGCGGTGGATCCATCTAAAATGCTTGGTTAGTCTACTTCAGAAGTGTCGACGGAAGCGCGCGCACAATTGATCTCCGGGGTTTTGCCGATGCGTCACGAAGACTCGAAATGCGTTGATTTTCATAACACCAATTCACAATGCAAAAAAATGTATTTTCAGAGTGAACCCCTCCCTCATTTTTTCCAAGTTGGTTTACTTGGGGTTTACACACGCTGGCGGTGCCGTTTTTATTTTGCTGGAGACGTTTTTTTATTATTTTTAATTTTTGGGTCCTGGCCCGAGGGGGGGGGTTAAACCCCCTGAACCCCCCGTAGATCGGCCACTGACTACGAAGGTCATATAGAGCCATTCTGCAATGATGCATCGCGAAGCCAAATGAGCTTGAAAACAACTTTTTAAGAAAGTTGAAACGTTTGACGACTAGACAGTGTATTTTCCTGCTCTATTCAAAAAGACCGAGAGACAGGTGGTTTGAACTATTTTTGTTTGTGTTGTATTTGATCTAGAAAATCAAAAACGTAAACCATAACACCAGTTACAACTGTTAATATCGGAACATTCCTGGATGGCTCAATGTCTACATTTTATTATGGTATTTGTGCATGGAATCATATTAACAGAGACAAAAAATACCTGCAGTCAGATAGGTGTCTAAAAGGACTTAAAATTGCAATGTTCATGACCTTTCCTAGTTTTCTTGATGAAGGTCGTATTTTTGGCAGAGAGACGCGAAATTTGAATGCAACAATTGTTTGTTAAAAAGGGAAGGCCACCTTATTTCGTGTCTTTTTAGCAAAAAACATGGTCCGTTGATTATCCCAGACATATGACTTATTTAATCACGGCTCTTCGTAATTTTATTAATTAGTCGTGCACTACTCCGGAAGTGACGTTTAGGGGGTTACGAATTTCCCGCCATTTTGTTTCTAGTGTGTTCGAGTTACTCTGAGGATTTGTTCTACTGTTGTTTTTGTGCTGGTCTGCTGAAATTGACGTCAACACTTCCCATCGACAAGTAATCTGCAACAAGCTAGATTGTTATAGGACTCATTTACGTTGGGTTAGGAAGATTTTAGATTGTAGCTGCTGTGGGTGGATATATGTTTGAGCCCAAGTATAGTAAGGCAGAATACAGACAGTTGTTGAAAGGGATGAGGCAGAGACTGGAGACAGACCTGGTGAGACGTCTTAGTGTAAATGCAGGGTGTGCACTGGTATGCCGACCTCAATGGAACGCCTATGCTGTTCTCACTGGATGGTGACCAGAGCACCCAAACCGCTTACATCCAACCGTGTGACTCCCTCGCCACACACTTGGCCCCTTCTAAATAGCTCCAATACTTTAGTCAAGTCCACAATAAACTTATCGAAGTTTTGCTCATCGGCCTGACCACTGGACGACGAGAGTCACCTTTCGTCAGGCGTTGTTTTGCTGGTAACTTCATCAATTCCCGATACCTATCTCTTTCGTAATCCAACAGCAGAAAATGCTTGCCACTCACTCGATAATTCCCCACTGCTTTGTACGTTGCGTGGACGATAACGCTGCGTTCTTCACACAAACAGGTCAAGTACGGCGGAGCCTGTTATCTTTCGGAAAGCGCTGTAATGGCATACAATGTACCTAAAGTGCACGAGACGATAACGAGTACACCCTTAGAACGCAGCAACCGTGCGACACGTTGACTGACTCGTAAACAAATACAAATGACAACCGAACTTATTGCAACCGAGGTAAAACAACGACTGACTCAACATGTCGCATGGTCAGACTATATGAAAACGAGAAGGCGGGAAATTCTTAACTCCCTTATTCGTCACTCCTAGAGTAAGGCACGGCTAACAAATAAAATTACGGGAAGCCGTTATTAACCGAAACAATTGTCTGGGATAATTAACGAACCGTATTTTACTGAAAATGACACGAAAAAAGGTTGCGTTCTCCTTTAATATCTCAAGACCTATTGGCACTTGTTCTGATCAGTCGCTTTTTAATGTTGATTTGACTGTAATTACCTACCAGGGAACTTTGATTAGTGATTTTGTTTAAAAATAATCTGTTACTGGAGCCTAACTGATTCACTTAGTGTTTGTTTACGTTTGATACTGTAATTTATGCCAATGTGTTTCTCTGTTGACTGGCGTCTAGTTTGGGCATGCTCCGTGAGGTTCTTCATCTTTATGAACTGTGTTACAAGTATATGGAGCTTAAGTTCGTCTTCTTCTTCTTCTTCTTCTCCTTCTTCTTCTTCCAAGTACAGCAAACGATTTAGTACCGATCCCTATATGTTGACGCAAGTTAGTGACAAATTTGAACTGTGCATAACTGTGAAAATAACAACAAGAGTCAGGATAAAAACAAGTTTTAATATTTGCTGAGTACTGTTGATGTTTGACATGAGACTAGTGAGCATCTCTATTGTTTCTTATGGAATGGAATGTTGTAGGAGTCTATTCCAGAGTAAAATAGTAGATGGGAAGAAAGAGTTTGCGTAGCATGCAATGTGAATTTACATGAATGTCGTCTCAAAGGTTTGAAAGAGGGAATTACGTGAACTAGAAATATGTAGGGGTGAAAGGTATGTGTGAGGAATGACAACTACGTTGTGTACTGTCTTGTACATGGGAGACAGTTTATTTTGAGCACGTCTTTTTGGAAAGGTGGGCCGTTTGAGAGTCTTGAGCATAGACGTAACAGGGGAGTATCTGTAGTTATGATTAATGACGAATCTGACTGCTCTACGCTGTATTCTTTCTATCTTGTCAATATTGGAGCGTGTGGAGGGATCACAAACAGAGGAGGGATATTCAAGTTTGGGCTAATGAAATGTAGGCCAAGGCTTTTGTTTCATGAGGCCCATATTTAAGGTTCCGTTTCATGAAGCTAAGAGTTTTGTTTGCCTTAGATATGATTGTGTCTAAGTGAGTGTTACACGATAAATTATTGATAAGAGTGACCCCATGGCAGGGGACTTGATTTATGTACTTGAGCGGTGAGTTGTGAAGACTGTAGTTGTTTATTATCAATGAGTGTACGAAGAATAGGAAAGTTCACGCCGCCATCTTGCCATTCGCCGCAATGGCTATCCGTCGAAAAACTAGCGCCCCAAGCGGCGAATAAGCAACACTAATTTAGCGGTACAGTCCGAACCGTGTAAACACTGATAAATTTATACTTTAATGACGTTCGACGTGCCATAAAATTAGTGTGTGATTGAAAATGGGAAAATACTTAAAATAACATCCACTTATAATCGAATGAGACTGAAAATGTGTGTTTAAATCAATATTAAAGTTTATTTGCTTTCATTCTCTTAAAGCTCCCTTCAAAAACCAGAATGTTGTTTTCGTATTTGAGTTCTTAATGAGGCAAATTACCGTTCTTCATAACATTTGATACCTCCATGTAATTTTAGTGAGTGCTCCTGGGGGTTCAGGAGGGAGTTACCCCCTGGTGCCAGAAAAGGGGCACAAAGGAGGAGTGCAAACAAGGTGGGCGCCAAATGGGTGTTGAAACCCTCCCGGGGGTACATGGGAATTAGTGCTAAACAGGCAAAAACCAACGGGCTTTGACAACATTTGCTTATGTGGTGATAAGATTTGACCCGCATTCGTGCACGACCCCATTCCCCAAGGACTTTTGCATGTAATGACTGGTGGCCATCATGCCCAAGTATTATCCTGGTTATTTTCAACTTTTCGTTACATAGTGTTTCCATCTCACTGCTCTTTTCATGTCCACCCAACAATCTTGAATGTGTTGGCTATTGAATGCACCAGGCCAGTGCAGACAATTGGTTTGTGCAGTAGGTGTAACATAACTAAGAAGAAGAATGCAAGACAATGCATCACTAACTCAACACTGCATTCCATTCTGATGATCACTCACATACATGTATAATTTTAGGAGACGTACATTGACAAAAAGTATCTGCAGAAGGCAGAGCGTAGCCTGTGTAGTAGCCTACACTACAGACGACAGCGATTTCGGGACTGCGATCGACTTGTCTTCCAACCATGAACAGAATGCACAAAATGAAACTAAAACTAAAGACCATGTACCATATTATTAATAACAAACAATCCTTACCTTTATGGATCCCTAGGAAATGTAAAAAATGACACATCTGGGGTTTTGCACTGAAAAATGCGCCCTTCCCCATTGTTCTCGCGCTTGCCACTTGAGAGTTGCGACGCTTGTAGTAGCGAACTCGCAAGTGAACTCTCCTACTTATATTGTACTGCACTCCTTGATATTATGGGGGAGTGTTTTCTGCAAACGCGTAGAATATTGCAGTTGGAAAAATTGAAATCCATTTCCCAGGTTTTTCCCAGGAGCTTGGGAGTTTAAGCCTTGTTGAAGTATTTGGCAATCAAGGGTGAAGCAAAGTGTCTATACATGTAAGAGAATGCATCATCGGCAAAGAGATAGAATTGCAAGTTTGAAGTTGCCGAAATCCATATTCGTTAAGTTATAAGAGTTATTGTACATTGTTATTTTCTAGCAAGCCTTGTGGATTGTTCCTAGTGGTTTTTATTACGAGTTTCAATCTTATTTATGTTTGTGAGACTGTTGAAGTTGTTGTGGTGGTTTAGCTTTAAAACTGAACTAGGAGTTTGACTGAGATTCTCGTTAATTATTTTGCTTTGTAAAGTGTCAACGTTTCAGTCAAGTCAGATATTATTGTATGAGTTTTCTAACCTGTTAGTTTGGTTGTCAAACAAGATATACTATATATGTTGTAAGTTTGAAGTTTTCTTAATGCGACATTTGACCTTGGTGCAATATTGTGAATTGATTCTTTTTAACTGTAAATGCTGGGTTATTTTAAAGTACCGTCATTCAACGTTTATAATCTAAAATATTTTTGCACAAGAACTACCGAAATAAACTTTATGGCCTGATGCATCACAATTCTATGAAAGGGTACAAACACAACTTGTGGTCACAGCCTACTTCTATCATGCAAAAATTCATTGGGTAGCCAGGATTTTGAGATGGGAGAAGGGGCAGGGCAGAGTATTAGCCAGGTTTTCACCATTAGATATTCGCACTCCCGAACTGCCAAATGGAATCTGGGACAATATTAGAGAGGGCTGTGGCCCCTTGGCCCCCCAGTAAATCCGCCACTGGTATCTATTAATTTAAAACATTCTTGATCAAATTGAAGAAGTATCACCTGCTAAAGTAAGAAAAATTATTGCCGTACCGTACTGATCAAGATGTTCTATATGATGATGCGCTAAATGTGTTAAAACACAGTGTAATGAGAACTCTTTCTCTTGCAATATGATTTTTACAAAAACCTTAATCTTTTCTTTTTACCTACTTTTTAATAAATTCACCAGTTGGTCAAAATAGTTGAAACAATGCTAGGTCCAGTGCTCAACTTGTAAAGAGTAAAAATGGTACCGGTTGGGGAATACGCACCCTACGTAGTTAAGCATAGTCAATCAACATCAAATGTATGAGATGATCTCGAGTTTTGTGCTGCCTCTACTAGTTGGTTTGCTGCAAGATGTCTTGAGAGATAGAGAACCTGCATCTGCAACATTAGTTGTCAACCTGCCTCTGCAACACCAGTTGACACATGGCGTTAGGATGTTAGTGGCCAAGTCCTATGTGGCATTCTATTGTCCACAAATATGATAATGTCCATTGTTTATTGTCAGACTGGAAAACGGCCACTCGTCACGCTAAAATTGAATAAAATTAATCGACAAAAACATGCAAAAATTTCCCAAATAAAACTGACCGATTTTGAAGATTCTTCTTTATTTGCAAGACAACTAAAGAACTTTTTGCATATGAGATTCAATTGGCATTTGGTAAGTGACTAAATTTTTTTTTATTTTAGCCCGTAACACACTCGACTCTCGAATATTGACCTTGATTGTGATTTACTCTAAGCGAGCTGTCTACAGCAGGAGACTGACGATTGTGAGCTGTCGAGTGTTGGATCAAATAGAAATCATCGTGCCGTTCTTCAAGACAACACAGTAGTCAATTTCCATATGTTTAGCCTAGTCAAAGAGCTAAGAAAGCCTGAAAAAATTCAAATTTTGATGGAGACCCTCTTCGAATTTTGAAATTCATGAGAGGATTCGAATCTACAGTCCCGTCATTTGTCCCTACAGATGATGAACGAATGAATTGTGTTGAATAGTACACCTTTGGGGAACCCAATAAAAAGTTTGTGGATATACACTGTATCATTATGCCCAGTGACATAGCATACTCAGCTGTCATGTAGGAGTTTAGGGAACGCTAGGGTGACAGTAGTGTTGTGGTAAGCGCCTATATTACGAAAGCTTTAATCTGGCAAGTGATCAAATTACAGTAGACCAGTCTGAACAGCTTGATGATTTCGGCCTCGTTTTATTAGAATGCAAAAATGCAGTAATCTCAATAGACGCTATGGCTGTTCTAGGGTACGCAGACAATCTACGCATTTTAATAAAAAAACTACATTTCAATATGCAAGGAAAATGGCGTTCAAGAGCTTATGATTTGAGGGAAAAAAGAAGTGCCAAGTTCTCTGACTTAGTCGAGGTATGCGTAAAGAGGCCATAAAGTCAGTCAAATGACCCTGTAATCGAACGAGCTTTTTCACCTATGCAGAAGTCTGTCCCTGTCGGTGTACGTAGTCAAATTTGAAAGTCATCTACCTCGTTTAGTGCTTTTTATTCTATATACGACTTCTATCTCCTGTTATGGAAGTCACTCTCTTGCTTCGTGTCAGAGTTGAAGTAGTTTCAGGACAGGTTTGTTATTTCTACATAACAAGAGTGTGTACTTTGGTTGCCTACTGCATGGTAACCGCAGTAGACAGTGTCGAGGCAAGTCCACTTGCAGCAAGTGCGGAAAACTGCATCCTACAATTTTACTTGATAACCGGTCATTGATTCTAAAGAGGAGGCTGCGGAAAAGGTGTCTGCATAAGTTGGAAAATACTGCTGCTGCTAAGTTCTGGGGTGCTGTTGAGACATCCACGATTTCTATTAGTCTTGGTAATTTTTTGGCATACGTGCCAGAATGTTTAGTTGTACGCAACTAATTCGAACTTATCCTGCCATCACCATGCGAGCGTGTCGCTGACATCATGTTTCTTATCAGCCTGCACCCGCAGGTGGCACAGCGATTAGTGGGAAATGTGGATTTAGTTGATATGCGTGCTTGGTGAGCCTCTTGGTGACGTCCTATACCGGCATTATCTACCTGCCCACAAGTGACAAAGTGATTAGTGGGAATAGTTGAATTTGTTGATTTTAATTGAATCCACCAGATCCCAACTTATCTCAACCTATCCAGCTGTGATCTATTTAACTAATTCATCCAGGCCTAATTCTACCAAATGTAGCGTCATCTGAAGGAGCACTGGCATTGTGAGAAAGAAAGACCTGAGAGTCACTGACTTGCCTTCAGGTGGCGCAGCGATTAGTTGGAATAGTTGAATTAGTTGACATGACTGTGTTTTGTGTCTCTTGCTGTAGGTTTTGAGCATGTTCATTATCTACCATCCACAGGTGGCGCAGCGATTACTGGGAATACTAGAATTACTTGAAATGTATGCTCTGTGACTCTCAAGTTGTGAGCCTGTAGCTGACGGCAGGTACCTTATCTACTACTCCACAAATGTCACCTAGATTAGTGGGAACAAGTGAATTAGTTGAAATGCGTGTTCTGCGTGTCTCGAGTTGTCAGGGTGTGGGAAAAGGTGATATAATTGAAATACGTGTTCTGTGTATATGAAGTTGTGAAGCTTTTGTACCCTCTGACACAGCGCTACCTATATTGAAATTTTGCTGACGTCATGTATGTTATCGTCTTGCTAACAGATGGAACACCTGTTGCGGGGTATTCTTGAATAGGTTAAATTTGGTGCTCTGCCTCTTAAATTTGTGAACATTCTGCCTACGTATATTTATAGGTGGCGCAGAGGTGGCTTGGAAAAGTTGAATTTGCTTGTAACTTAACGCTCAAGTCTTAAATATCATTTACCTATGCATGAAGTCACTATTTATTCTTTCTTTGCACTACCATGTTTTAGCGCCTCCTACTGCCAGTATTTGTAAACGCAAGAGAAAATGTAGCATACATGTAGCTGGTGCTGCAATCGGTTGAACTACACCTTCCCATCAAATGATTAGTAGGGCCCTACCAAAGATTCTGACATATGGGAGCCGGAGATTCTAGAGCTGAAGACTGCACCACGGTAATTATATCGGTGAAGGTCAGGTTTCGACTTAACGTTACAGTAGACTGCTTTGCTTTCTTGGACCCTGGCAGCAATGAAAGGTTTTGCACGTTCGAGGTAGCTCGTGATTTACGTGTAGCTGGTACCAAGAATTTTATCCTACTAGAAACTATGAATTCTTCTCAGAAGGTGAACGTGAGGAAGGTTCAAGGACTTGAGGAGTCTGGTTTAGATGGTGAGAAAATTGTTAAACCGCCTGCTCTTTCCATTAAAGACAGCATGCCTGTTTCCAAAAGACACATTCCGACCAAAGTAAATATCGCCAAGTGGAATCACTTGGAAAATACTCCTGTTCTGGACATGCATATGGCAAGGTGATGCCTAATATGCAATGACATGCCGGATGCCTACTCACCATATGATATTTGTACAGGGCCAATTGGTAATTGCTGATGTCTCAGGTTATCAAGTGGAACCTGCTGATGTCAAGGTCGTGCAACATACTGATAATTTCGAGAAGTTGATGAAAAGTTGAAATAACCTGGATTTTTCTGAGAAAGTCATCGATACAAAGAGAGGACATTCACAAGAGGACTAGATGATCAATAAGGTCGGCGACTCAAAGAAGTTTGTCGACGATAACTACAATTTCGGTTTACCGTTTCGTGACCCAAACACGGTGTTACCCAATTTAACCAAAGTCAAGCATTCCAGAGGTTGAGATACCTACGACAAAAAGGAATCTGACTACAAATTCTACGCTGAGTACGTACACTTCATGAAGAAAATCATCGATGCAGGTTATGCAGATCAAGCCCCTCTTGGCCAAGCGTCAACTGAGGGCAAGAATTGGCACATTCCACACCGAGGGGTTTATCACCCACAAGAACAGAAGGTGTTGTTTTTTTAATGTTTATTACGAAATCTTCAGAATACAATGAATACACATAACCCGGAAAGCGCCAAGAGACATTAGATCTGGGTTAAAAAATACAAAGAAGTCTATATACAATTATAATACACGAATACATCAATAAAAAACTAATGCTAAGATTGCAATGATCCAATTAAAAATCTAAATAATTCATTTTCATACACGTATACAATTGTATCCAATCACACAAAGAGATTTAATGTTATTAAGAAATTCTGATACTATTTCAAATAAAACCTTAATTTCATTTGGGTTGAGTTTTTGACATCCATATAGAATAAAAGTGTTGTACAATTGCGGAATTTCAGAATATTTTTTGTAAACGTTGGATTATTGTTCGAGTGCATGGAAAAGCTGTACCTTCTGCTCCTTGCATACCTCACAACCACAAAACATGAGGATATGTCTGGGTGTCTCCACAGGAACACAGGGAAGAAATATTATTAAAATTATGTGTTAATTTCTCGTTGTTTAGGAATAGATCGCATCTTGATCTGTATAGGGTTATTTCATGGTTGCGAGGAAGTTGGAATGATGTCCATGGGACTGGCAAGTCTTGAATAGTGTTGTGCATTTTAAAGTTATTTTTGAGAGTGACGATTGAAGTGCTTTCTTTTATTTTGAACGGTAAGGAATTCCAGTTGTCAATACTAGTTAATATCGTTGATCTCCTGAAGGCTTGGCTGATGGAAGACGGAATAGTGTGCACATTACTTTGGAGAATTGCAGTGTCATCGGCATAGAAGAATGTTTATTGTGTTTGGAAGATCATTGATGCACAGTAAAAAGAGTAAGGGACCTAGTACGCTACCCTGTGGTACTCCATCATTTACGGAACCTGGCGTTGACGAAGATGATAAGACACCATCAATTCGGACTTTGTAAGTTCGATTTTCGAGATATGATCTTAAAAGTAAGAGGAGAGTGCATGAGAAACCGTAAGATTGTAATTTATGGTGAAGCAGGTCATGGGAAATGACATCAAAAACTGACGCAATGTCTAAAAATACGGATCTCACGTTGTACCCTTGCTCAAACTGGAGGTGGATGTCGTGTACAATTTCTGTAAGTAGGGATACAGTGATGTTACCAGGTTTTGTGAATAGAGGTGGTCAAACATGTGTTGAGAAATGACTTTTTCTAAAATTCTGGATAAGGTGTTAAGTAGAATTATGGGGCGATAGTTGGCAATGTTTGTTTTGGAGTTCCTTTTTGTGTATTGGTATCATAACACCAAGCTTCCAGTTCGAAGGAAATTTTCCAGATTGTAGTATTTTGTTGTATAATGTTGTCAGAGGAAGTGTAAGCTCTATTGCTATTATCTTGATCATTTTATTGGTTATGAGATTGGTACCGTCGTTTTTGTTTTCGTCAATGTTTTCTAGTAGTTTTCTTACTTCAGATGCTTGGGCTTGTATGTCAGAGATGTGTTCTGATGTTCTGTTTGGAAATTCGGGAAAGTTTATTGTTGGTGCAATGTGTCTCTTGCCGGTGAAGTAGTCTAGAAATAACTTACTTTTATCACCTTTTTGATGACGCCTGAGAGTTGGATTCCTTTGAGTGGATGGTGGGGTATGCTGATTGCTTGACCTGTCCTCGAATTTTGTTGACTATCTCCCAATATTCCTTAGATTTTTTGGATTGGAGACATTTTTGACATGGGAGATAACTTTCATATTATACTCTTGTTTTGTCTTTTTAATTAGTTCTTCCACACTCTTGTACTGTTCTTTGTAGCACTTGAACGTGCATGGGTTATCTGATCTTCTGAACGAACTGTACAGTTTATTTGTTTTTTTTATTTCAGACTTAATGTTATTGTTAAATCACGGTTTGTTCTTGTTTTTTATTGTTTTCATTGTTGATGGGGTAATATTATCTAATACTGTATGTTGTAGAGTGACTGTGTGAATATTAAGACTACGTCATTTATGTCACTTTGGTTAAGTCTTTCAGTCCAGTTAAATGTGGTTATTTCACAGCGCAGTTGTTTTTGATTGTGTCGTTCGGTAACACGTCTTATTAAATGGCACACTTTTGCAAGGTACCTACCTGACAAGTGATTTGTTGTCTGTTTTGCTAAGATTTCTTCAGAAACCCTTTGCAGTGACTGGTGACATCGAACCGATGTTCTATCGCGTCACAGTTCCCTCGGAAGACTGAGACTCTTTAGGTTTCATTTGGTAACAAGATGGTGGCTTAACAAGGGACTCCGAGGTATATAGAACGATTATACTTCTTTTTGGGGCGTCGTCATGACCAGTGTGTGTTAATACTGCCCTCTACCCACGGCCCACAACACCCTCGACCTAGTCTACACAAGTTCGACTCGATCTGAACACTAGAACAAGCACTGAGTTGCACGACCAATGAGTTGGGCCGAGAGTTCAGCTGGCTTTTCCCTATTTTTGCAATTAAGAGAGACTGTTTGGCAAGTTTGAAAGCCGAAAAAAAAAAAAAAAAAACGCGACCAAATCAAATGGAAGAGCTACATGTACCAACATTACAAATGTCGTTCCCGTAATCGTCTCATCTGCTCTTGAGTGAATGGTAGATTCAACCTTTTGCGGAGAGTGCGAGGAACTGCAAACCTGTAATTTCATCAGTAAATACAGTTTGAAAAAGCAAACTGCTAGCTAAAAATTATTTCAAAGTTTTCAACGCCAGAAATTTGTAACATTCTTGATCCCCTAGGTGACGCTTTGCGCCATGTCCCTAACCAATCGTAACAACGCATAGTAAGGTTAAAGGTCAGGAAGCTTGGGCGCTAGTACCGTGAGCCCCAGTGAAGTCAATATAGTCTGCAGAGCAATACTTGTCAAGTTTACAATAACAGTCTTTGGAATTTCTGGAACGCCACAGTCTACAGTATGACAGTGCTAGCTGGGTCATTGGGGTCACAGCTCTAGGCCTACACATAAGCACAACAAAAGTGAAATGAACACCAGGCAGCCGGCGTGTGCTTGCAGCCTAAGCGGGCTGCCAAAGCGCTTTTTATTAATCTTCAGATGTTTGCCAATACATATTTGTGTCCGGAATCCACTCCAATGTAACAGTATTAAATCAAGACGAAAGGACAACGTTCTGTGGATCACAAAACGAAACAACATTTTGAAGATAACCAGTATCAACTATACTCACAGGCGAAAAACCTGCATAAAACTGTATAAAATCCGACTTTTTTCAAACTTCGAAAGTATTTCTAAACTCATACCGGATGAGAAAATGAACATAACAGTTTCTTACCGATTCTGAGGTAATCTCTCATCTATACAGAGTGCAAATTCCCGATTGCAAGACAGCCGGCGCGATCGGCAACATTTAATCTCACACACTGTACGTGGATCCATTTTCTGAACACAAGAGACGTGGAAAAATTTTCGAAAAACAGCATGAAATTTGGACCAGCAACCTCTGAATACTCCTGGTAATCACCTCCGCTATCGGCAAATCCGATGGCAAAATGAATTCAGGGCCACAAACTTGACTTCAAAATGAGCTATGCGCTCAAATATGGGCTTCTGGACGATCGTTAACATAGGCCTGAATGGGGCAAACTTCAAACTTCAAGAGACGTGGAAAAATTTTCACCAATGACGCTGATATTTGGCAGTAACAAGTCTTAACATACACTCTATGCGGCAGGCTATCGGCAAATTGTGCAGTTATCTCCCCTCGCTTGTAAATTCCTGATTATATCCTGCTCTTGTGTATTTCTTATGGAGGGCTGCTGGCAAGATTTAGCGCATGCGCAGTAGTGCATGTTACAAATTTCTGGCGTTGTATGGAGTATATTGTAAACGATCGAGTATATATATATAGAAAGCAAATAATAAAAATGTGAAATTAGGTACATTCACGTTAACATATTCTCTCCCTAAATTCGGTAGAACTGGGCTATTGGTAGATGCTCTTGGAACTATTTCCTTGACAACGATAGCGCGCTCACAATGCCCTATTTCAGATGACTTTCTCATGCCACTTTCTATTTTGAATCACCAGACTTGACCCAGAGCAGACTCGCGTGTAGGTATGTCCTATGGGAAATTCACTCAGCTTCGTAATAAGTTTATGAAATATATAAAACGCGCAATTGCCACAGGTCGTGGGTTAAGGGGGTCGTGAGTCGAGGGATCGTGGATCGAGATGTTCTAGGGTGTAATAAAATGAAACTATGCCCTCCACGTTTAATTGAGATTTTCAAAACTTAAAAGTGCCTGCAAATATATCTTTGACTTTAGCAGAGGTTATCACAGGTGTTATTCAAGAATTGTTCTAATAGTCAGCTGATTTGAAATTGCTGAGTCAGCATCTTTAAACTTTAAAGTGTTATGCAAGTGTCACGTGCGAACTCTGACTGTGGACATAACTGTCACGAGACGGGCCCACCATACGATGCCAGCTAGAACAGTATTTAAGACATTGGCTACCAAGGAGAATCAGACCACGAGGCTACGGGGCCAGACTAGACCTCAAGACCAAGACATTAGACCAGACCACCAAGGACGAACAGACTACGAAGTCACTGAAGGAAAGCCGGACGAGCAACTTATTGAAGCTATAAAGCCGAACACAAGAACCGAGGTATAAACACTTAACACAGTCGTTGGTCTAAGCCTGCCAGACAATTTGAACCAGTCTAGTGATTGTTCTAGAGGGTTAGTTCATCGGTTGCGACTTGTAATGCATAAACGTGTGCGGTAGCTACGGGTAACTGGTGGCACTGTAGATTAGTATTTTCGCCTGTAGCGATATATCGTTTCATTCAAACAGTCGTCAGAGTCACAACTCGATGTAATCTACTGTTTGTAAATCGCAACGCTGCAAATTAATTGACGTATTCTATTAATAAAGTATTCGTGTGTTCTTTTATTTACTACCACGTGCGCGCCATCTGTCGGCCGCAACACGCATTGATATACCATAAGGTGTGTGTGGGTCCGAGGTGGTTTTAGAACTATCTGTGCCCAACAGCGTCTATGTCGACGACTGTTTACGTGCAGCTGAGTCAGTGTCAAGTGCTATTTCGTCAAGAATGCCATTTGGTACAGTAGTTTGAGTAGAATACTTCTTTTTTTTTGCTACAAAATATACTTAGCAACAAGTGCTTGGGCGGGGTTGAAGGAAATTCTGAATGTATGCACCTTTTTCAAAGGTTACTAAGTTTCTGGTTGGCATAAGATGCGAGATTTATCTAACAGTAGAATACGATAAATGTACCAGTAAGTTGTAAAAGGGTACATAAACATTGGGTTCACTACTCTATCACTATTATGGTCTAAGCCTTGGTGCCTCAAATTTTATATGCACAACTTCGTTCGCCGCTAGCTCATTTGGTGGTCATCGTCAACTTAAATGTAGGCGCTGACAGCATGTTATCTATACATTTAAGCATGCTATGGTACGGTCGAGTGTGACGCATGTTATTTACAGAACACTGAGCAATCAGCTCATTAATCTGATGGTGAGGGGCTCGCATTCCTAAATTCTGTCCAAAATGTGTCAAAATATAATCACGTCAAGAGACTCAACAAAACTACAGGAGGTATAGAAATCGGGAATAAGCCACTAATAGAGGACGCATCATGCTCAACTGTAAACAGTTTCTGGCTGTTTTTCAGGGGCACCCCTCTTACAGACTGATGCACAGTACAATACATTAAACGTTGTAGACCTACGGCAGTACTCGCCTAGTGAAATGAAAGGTCTTTTGATCAAAAGGTCAGTAGTGAAGCAAGTCCGGTGGTGAAAACTGATCATGTCTCTCGTTTAAAAGCGGCTTAACAAAAGGTCTACGACCGGTGACCTTCGTATCTTGAAAAATGAAAATAGGTCAATGTATAAAATAGCATGATAGTTGGAGTGCAGCAACAGTTGGCTATTGATCGCTAGGGTAAGTTTCGAAAATGGTATTTCCTAGGAAATGTGTAATAGCATAAGGTACATGCTAAAGATATGTACATATTTCATTAGATGGCGACATAGAGCATTGCATATAATTAGTACTTAGGAATTTAAGGACCTTCACCGACACACAAGTTGTTTGTTAGCCTTATTTTGAGCCGTGTGGTAGCTAAGTAGGTTTTCGACTTCGATAGTAGTTTTACCCAGTCCCACCATGGCATCATATCTTTCGAATTGTACTGATACACATCTAAATCTCCAGATAATTGATCTTTCGCAGTTTAATGCTATTTTTTCGTTTCCTGACCTTGGCAATGCATGTGTAACCATTCAGTTTGAAATCATTTTCACACGAACTAGGAAGTACCTTGAAATATCTTTCTTTGTGAAAAATTAATTGTTTCTGAGACCGTGAACGTTCCAGCTGAGAACTTCAATTATTGTTCCACAATTTATTGACGGACTTTGGCCATTTTCGCGTTGTCAACTAGTGTAAAACTCCACGACGTTTTCTTGGTTTTCATTGCATAAGTACGTTGTTCTGTCAGTAACCAGCTTGTAGAACTTGATATAGCTTTTTCTACATTTGTCCACCGGCATCCTGTAATTATCAAATTTTATACGGTACCTCTGACCGTGGGTATAGCCTTGCTAGCCACAGCTTTTCCCTGACCAATTTTAGGATCTCGTTTTCTTTAAATATGTTAAAGATGTTTTGGTTTCGTATCGACTGGCATTTTGACTCCATCTGGTCTAGGAAGCATGTGTGTCCTTTCTATTGGATGGACGCGGGCTTTGTAATTTTATTTCTTTTCGTGGAAAAAGCTTTCTCTTTAGCTTCATAATCTACCCATGTCTCCCCATGCTATTGACTTGATATTTACAGTGGTTCCTTAGATGGAGGCGAGATCGGCCCTTCGTGTACATTTTCTCTCTAAGTTTGACGTTATTTGCTCGAGGGTAGCAATTTTCCTTTTTTCAGGTCGCCCATAACAATTACGATCAGCTCATTCACAAAGAATTCAAAATTTTCACTTTTAATGTCATGTGCCAAGATTGTCTAACTTTTTAATTGTTTAGTTATAGCGTCCATTTGCTTTAATAGTCAATCGACTTGAGCTCAACGAAGTCCCTTTCCCAATTCCCAAAGTACTTCTCACCTGGTTCTCTCTGTTGGTTCAGTGGGTGGTTCTTCTTGATGGTTTTTGATCAGTTTTAACAAGTACACTGTAGTTGTCGGGTATTTATATCTCACCGCTCTCAAAATTGCGCATGAGAAAAGCTCTGATATGAAAAACATCCAAACAAAATTGACTTCCAAAGTGACACAGATTAAGCATGTGTATAAACCATCTGTTACCTACGGCTAACCACCAGCCATTGACCGTTGACACGCTTCAAGAAAATCCAAAAGTTTGGTCACACCTCTTGTTTTTCTACCAGGACGCAAGCTTCTATCCTGGGTATTCAGCTCTTGAGGGACCGATCGAGCAGTCTCGTTTATTTATTGCGTAGTGACAGCAACCAAGGCATTTCTGTTGCTAAGTAGTAAGATTTGCTTCATGGCCACACGTGTGAACATTATAGCAATGCTTTGAAATCGGATTTCAACGTCTCTTTGTCTAGTAAATTTGCTCTATTTTGTGTTGCGCCAAGCACACACATTCCTGTAATAGAATCAACGACCGTTTTAATCAGGATGTTTTTCATGGGAAGTCCCATATGTTTATTCTCAAATAATCAGTGTACACAGAAAATCAGGACAAAGTTACATCACACTGCAAGCAGGAAAAGCCAGTAACATGTGAGACTTATAGAATGAAAAGAACAAGAATTTCCAAATATATCGTAATATCCACGACAATGATGCTTGCAGTTTAGCCGCCGTTGAACACTGCCTTGGCATTGTTGACAGCGTCTCTAATGGTAACCATCTTAAACTGCGTGATAAAACTTCCCATTACTCGAAGACGATTATCATTAACCGCACACATAAAACTCGAACCTTTGCCACTTCTTTTTTATTCTTTGTTGCTTTCGTATGTTTTACTGTATACATACAGGTCTAACAGGTTACTGTATCTTTCTTGCGTCTGTGTAAACTCTATTGTGATTTTCTTTGTGTACAGTCCTGAGCTCGTTAGTGGGCTCCTGATGTTGTGGGACGGTTCCCATGAAACATAACACGATTTAAAACCATTGTTGTTTTTACTAATGTACATGTAATATTAGCACTACCGTGTACGAGATCATTTGGAAAGCACACAGATATACATGTAGTACTATGGAATCAGTTATCATGCACATCTATCGTGACGTGACCAATCGAATTCATACACAAAACGTACCGAAAGTGGCGTACATCAAGTAATATCCCACGAGGCGTATCGACCGAGACCGATATTACTTCACCTACGCAAATCGAGGTACGTTTTTTATTTATCCCATAAGCTTCGAATTCCTAAGTGTCTTTCGGCAGATGTTTTAAATACTTCACTCAGACCACAGGCGCTTGGGTTTATCGCAAATGACGTCACTCAATAATATATATAAGAAAACATAAAGGTTGGACACTCGAAATCTGTTTGCCCAGAATTTTCTACTCAAATGTGCATGGAGCTCCACGAAACTAGCATCGGACAACTCTTTCAATACTTTCTTTCATTCGATCTCTTCAAATTGCCTTCGAGTGGTGATTTGGCGACAAAAATGCCAAACGAATGCCAAAATCACAAATTCAAGGAATTGATTCCGTGATGTCATGGCAGACGGTCTTGGCACATCCGGGTTTTTGACGGACGCTCCCGAGCTAAATCCGAAAGTCTAATTTCGCGCTGCTTTCATCGTCAATCCCTCGACTACTTGATCATGAGAAGCAGAGAGCACTTTATTGCCAAATAAATGTAATTACTAACATATTTGTGTCAGATATAAATTATCCTGATACTCTATTGATATGCGAAGTTTTTTTGTGTACTGTGATTTCTTATGAAGATTTTACTTTTGGCCAAAACCACTGAGTTAACTCGTCGGCCACGCGCATTGTAATACTTGCACGGACTGCCTTTCCTGGCAGAGTGTGTGTTGTGCTTCAATCAAAAAAGTGCGTGATGTCAAGATGAGAAACAAGATACGCCAGTTTATGTAATAAAATTATAAGTTAAGGGCTAAAATGAGCCGTCAGTGGAATAAAGTTACAAATAATCATTAAAATACTAACTTTAACATTCTCAATTAGTTGAGTTTTGGATTAGAATTATTGAATTTGAAATATAGGTTGCTTGCTCAAACTCGAAGTTTCACCTACGACAGGCGTACAAGTTGAAGCACAACTGAAATCGCCATGTTTACTATTTCATGTCCTTGAATTCAGAGTTTTGAGATTGTTTTGGAAATTCCATCGCCAATTTACCACTCACGAAGACAGTTATTGGGATCTAGGAAAGATAAGGCTTCGAAGGTTTATGCAACATCAGACTGAGGGAGGTGCACGCAGATTTTATTTGGATTTTGGACGGTTGAAGTTGGGAACCTTTATGTTTTCTTATATTATTGAGTGACGTCATTTGCGATAAACCCAAGCGCCTGTGACTCAGACTGTGCACGTGGCGGATCGCATCTAATACTGTATGTGTGTACTTGCACGTTAGGTTGCAAGTTTTCCCTAGTAAAAG
>NMRA01000699.1:53664-85726 GCA_002633005.1 Phoronis australis | reverse complement strand
ATATAAGAAAACATAAAGGTTGGACACTTAAACTTTGCAAAGCCGAGGCTCCCAACTTCAACCGTCCAAAATCCAAATAAAATCTGCGTGCACCTCCCTCAGTCTGGTGTTGCATAAACCTTCGAAGCCTTATCTTTCCTAGATCCCATTAACTGTCTTCGTGAGTGGTGAATTGGCGATGGAATTTCCAAAACAATCTCAAAACTCTGAATTCAAGGACCTGAAATAGTAAACATGGCGGATTTCTGTTGTGCTTCAACTTGTACGCCTGACGTAGGTGAAACTTCAAGTTTGAGCAAGCAACCTATATTTCAAATTCAATAACTCTAATCCAAAACTCAACTAATTGAGAATGTTAAAGTTAGTATTTTAATAATTATTTGTAACTTTATTCCACTGACGGCTCATTTTAGCCCTTAACTTAGAATTTTATTGCATAAACTGGCGTATCTTGTTTCTCATCTTGACATCACGCACTTTTTTGATTGAAGCACAACACACATTCGGCCAGAAAACGCAGCCCGTGCAAGTATTACAATGCGCGTGGCCGACGAGTTAACTCAATCATTGTTTTGGCCAAAAATAAAACCTTCATAAGAAATCACAGAACACAAAAAACTTCGCATATCAAAACTGTATCAGGATAATTTATATTTGACACAAATATGTGAGTAATTTCATTTATTTGGCAATAAAGTGCTCTCTGCTTCTCATGATCAAGTAGTCGAAGGATTGACAGCGAAAGCCGCGCGAAATTAGACTTTCGGATTTAGCTCGGGAGCGTCGGTCAAAACCCGGATGTGCGAAGACCGTCTGCCATGACATCACAGAATCAGGTCCTTGAATTTGTGATTTTGGCATTCTTTTGGCATTTTTGTCGCCAAATCACCACTCGAAGGAAATTTGAATAGATCGAATGAAAGAAAGTATTGAAAGAGTTGTCCGATGCTAGTTTCGTGGAGTTCCATGCACAATTGAGTAGAAAATTCTGAGCAAACAGATTTCGAGTGTCCAACCTTTATGTTTTCTTATATATATATTGTGACGTCATTTGCGATAAACCCAAGCGCCTGTGTGTGCAATGAAGAAAATTTTCTTCATTTTTTAAAGAAAATGGAACCTGAGTGACGATTAAAAAAACAGAAGCTGCTGGTAAGATGTGAATTTTAATCGAAGCCTTAGTGAATCACTCAGAAACTCATAATTCTCTCTTTCTCAAACCTTAACTTAGACGATTTCCAAAGCAGTCCCGTCATTATTGCCAACACGAAACACGGATTTGGTCTTTTGGGCATTTGAAGACTATTTTAAATACAACAAATTTGTTAAGAACCGATTGCACAAAATATAAAACTTGTAATAAGCATTACAAAAAGAAGTAGGTTTCGCGCGCAAACGCTGTGGACCATAAACAAGTAGGTCTCTTACTAGGAGATTAGTAGGTAAGTCGTGGTGTAGTGGTAAAGCACCCGCGCTCTGTTCGTCAGGTTTTGAGTTCGAGTCTCTGATACTTTCAGTTTTTTTCTGTTTGACACGTTCTCCATGCTTTTTTTCCTTTTTTTCTTGGATATAAATTTCAAGAATGAAGGAAAATGCTTGATTTTAGAGGAAAAAACAGAAAAATCTCCTGACCTCCCCCCATTCGGTGCTATGCGCATCTACATGTACAATCGTGGTTTGCGCAAATGCTTACAGCGGGACAAAAAGTTGCCCCCTTTGTGATATCCTAGATCCGCCACTGTACATGGCCCTATTTCCCTCGACTGATTCAACAGGTATTGGATAAACTACAATATTGTAATACAGTTAGTTAGCTATTGGCTTGGAACTTCTTTGGATAAAAATTCCAGCTCCTACAGTACATTTTCAAAGGCAACCCTGCTTGGCGAACACCTAATACCTAAGAGTTGAAACGGGTTGTCCTGAATGCAACAAGTGAGAAAAGGCTCGTTGGTATAGCCGCTTTAGATTAAAAGGCTTCGACGGCGATTGCTGCAAACTTGTTTGCCGATCATTGTTTCCTGACCATTATGCATATTTCGTTTTTGCACATGGAAAGTTTCCATTGTGAGGGAATTTCACAACACAATTTAATAATGCTAAAAAGCCATTGGGGTAAATTTACCACCAAAGTCTGGAGAAGATCATGTCTTTAGTAGTCTGAGGATTGTTCCTAAGGTACTGTATTCTATCTGACCAAATTATATGTTATTACCTCTTTTAGAATATTGGCCAGCATTTCGGAAAAAAACTGGAAGCTGCGTAGTCATTCATTTATGACTGAAGAAGGACAGCTGTTAAGAGATGGATCCTGATACGCCAGTGCGATCGTATATGGACGACGAGTCCATTCAGTGGAGATATGGTGGTCGACCGAAATACGACTTAAATAACAAGAATTACTTGAAGGTATAAACTACTGTGTACGAATTTGTTGTCTGACGGGTCAGAAACGACTCGGCAACCGATTGTCGATCGGTCGGGGTGAGCGACTGGTCAGCTTATTTTAGCAGGCCACTGTGCCTACCTACCGCACTGCAAACGTTTCCTGCCAAGTGGTTGCCGACTAACCATTTGCAGACCCAGCTTTATTGAGATCGTTGTTTATTGTTACTTTAAGGTCCTGTCTATACCACTTTGAAAACACAAGTTTGAGCACGATTAAGCTTGTGTATGACGCCAGCGTTTTCGGCAGAAACGTGTGATTTCATCTGTCCACAAATACACGGTGAATACGACCTTTTAAAGTGGCGTAGGCGTAAAAAACAGATTAAATTACATTATTCAAAGTGGTTCTCTGCCACTAGAAGAGAAGGAAAGCGGTTTGTTCTTGGGATTTTTAATTTCTGTTGATGGCAAAGCATTTTTCTTTAATTTAACTTACACGAAAAAAAGATCTGTCAATTGCTCGCCACTTCCTCGATATTCCTTCCGCAAGGCGAACCACGTCCCCCTATTTGACAGGGCAAGACAGAAACGTTGCACTCTTCCATTATATGGAAAACTTGACCTTGTATGACCTTTGATGTAAACAAAACAATACACCTTATTCATACGTGACCCAGGCATTACAGCGTTCTGTCGTTCAGTAACTTTTCCAGACGTGAGGGGTGCTGAACGTGCGATAACATCTAGCTCTTTTGATAACTGCCCAGCTCAATCTTTTGTCCCGTATGATAACAAGCAGGCCAATTATCTCCCAGGCTTCAAAGGAAACGTATGGTGGTTGCACGATATTACGGAACGCGTATGAACACAGTCAAACCCAGTACGTTGAGTAATCCGTTTGGACAGAATAGATTGTCTTAACTTCTGTGGTAGTTGGGCGATTTTTCGTGATTCAAAAACGGATCATGATCAGCTATTGACGAGGAATTCAGATGTTTAAGCTCAAATATGTTATAACTTAATTTTCATTTTTATCAGCCCAGTCCAGTCAGGCTATATACGATCTGATCAGACAGAGCAATTATCGAACAAAAGAGCCCAGGCCCTCCAACAATAAATGCCAGAATGGAGCTAATCAGTCGTGTAAGATATTGGCTTCGAGGGTAAACTTAACAACTTGTTGCTGGGCTATAGAATCGAACAAGTTGGCAGCTACGGGATGTCGCCGTCATGTCACGGTGAAAACGAGGCAAAATCGGCACACAAAATAGCCAAATAGCGTCGTTGTGAACGAATGCGAGATACTACCCGAACAGGGTTACCCTTTTCAAATTCCCAAAAGAGCAGCAGGAACGCAAACAATAAATATACGCTGGGATATGGGTAAATACGTTCAGGTAGGTCGTTAAGAAAAATATTGTACATGTATGTCGAGGGAACACCGATCACTGGCAAGACAACTGTGAACTGTGCAAGCTCTTTACCCACGAACGGTACACTTTATATCATTTCGATAAAAAGCTTCTACCATGTAATGAAACATAATTCTTTGGACTTATAAGTGACGTCATTCACAACAAAATCGGCGAAGAGGTTAATCACTTACGAGCGTTACAAGAAAAGTTCATTTCACCTTAATTTGACCCAAGATCATTCTCTTGGTTGTCAGTGGATTTCGGCTCACGAAAGAGTACTCTCGATCGACACCCCATCACCCAAGACACGCTTGTGTATGATGTTTTAACTTGCTGACAAGTGTAATTTTATTAAATCATACTTATATTTATTCTACTAAGATACTCGATAGTGTACACTCAGTGACAGGTGAAAAGGGATAAGAAATGATCAAGAACTAAATGGCTTTCACATGCACTTTGAGGTGCTTTGATGTAACTAAATATTTCGATTTTTTTCACACGTGCCTGTTGATTCCGGCGTGTGATAAAAGAGTTATCAAGGGGAATGATATGAAAGAACTACTTTTCCATATCAGCACAATGATATGTGTTTTTAAAAGAAAGCAATTACATGAAAAAAGGAAAAAGTGTTGGCAATTTCTTTGCATATGCCGTGTGGTTTTGCACCCAAACAAAATACATACATCACAAAAATTCATTAAGTGTCGATACATCTGGTTAAGTGTGCTGCAACAGTTCTGTTCGTAGAATTTTTAGTATGGACCCACCTACATGTACAGTGCACAATAGTGAGAGTATGAGATACCGATCCAGTGTTCTAGATAATTGACCTCTCAGAGGTTGACCGGAGCAAAGGCCGGTGTAGAGATTTACATGTATGCAAATGAATTAGAATTTCAGATATTAGAATGTATGTATAGTGAATGATAATGGGACAATGGACAGGTGCGTGATTTGAAAATCAGTTGCTTCCACTTAATAACGGCAGTTATTCAGAGGAAGCCTGTGTGAAACCAGAATGAACTGTGATGATGTACGCATACGTTCTACCCAGATACTCCCAGAAAACATTCGAGCAACACCTACAATCCATGTCGGCGGTCTACATGTATTTCATTGTGAGCCGCCTCGTGCTCTATGCACACGGGAAAGACAAACAAACGACTCCGTCTTGGAGAACGACTTGCGCAGTTCCATTGACATCTCAAAAACTTTAATGAAATGCATATACAATTGGCAATCTTCCTATTAAGTTAATACACGTTTCATTTGTTTTAAAGAATGATTTTTTTGTTTTCAACACCTTTTTATGATTTTCAACCAGTAGTATTTCCTTACTCAATAAGCAGTTACCGCAGTTACTGAAATGTGAGTACATTTGGGGCACCATTTAATGCCCTTCTGTTGAATTTATAAATGTATCATGGGATGCGAATCATTGATAGAAATTTCAGTGGTTGTAATAACATCTTGCAATGGTGATCAGTTACAGATTTTGTGTAATTATTCAGTCGAATCTTCCAGTAACACAAGAGACGATGATGCGTTAATAGGTGGTAAAGTCACGAAGTTCAAATTTACAGTTTCGTGACCACTCTGCATTGTTATTATTTATGTACATGTATCATAATGTATTGATATAAAACTCTGCTCGGCGTTTTGCGCTAGAGGATGTGGACTGTGCAGGACCTTTCAGTAGTTAACGGTCATACTCGATGCGTTAGGCCGCGGGGGATTCGTTTACAAGCTACATGTACATTGTATTTCAACAGACGACAAGAGGCAGATTCATCGGTTGAATAAGGTCTGTATTTTATCTACCTCAACTGTCAGCGTAGAAACAGACATACTGTGGTATGGGGAATCTATGTTCGCTAAAAGTACACGATTGTACATGTGTTCTGCCTATGCTTTTCTAAGCAATCCTCGTCGACATTGTCGTCAACGACAACTGCTCATACTTCAAGCTGCCAGCAATCGCGAACTGAATAAAGGGACAAAGCTGAATTGAAAGAGAGATACATGTATGCCGGATAAGAGGCATCTTGGTCCGTGCTAATTGTCAGATCGAATTGCCTATCGCAACTCACGGAATCTCCCCAATAGGATTATTTTATGATAGAAGGGAATAATATGGGTATCGCAAAAGCCAAAAATCGTGCCAATAGGATTTTTAGTCCAACACTAAAATAAGGCCATGTTGCAGAAGTCGCCGACATACATGTATAGGCCTACGCCAGGGAAATTGGTCTGTTCGTGTAAAGAATAACCGGTGCTTATTGTTCTGTTTGTTGACCAATTTCGCCAAGAAATGGCTGGTTGCCTGGAACCCTAGCTTGAGAATCACGCTTGGTGAGCAAGAATGATGAAACGAAAATGAATCAATGAAATTAGGCTTGATTTTATAACTACAACACTCGTCCAAAACAGTTCCGTTTAGAAAGCTGGAAATTCACAGAGCAAATTCTCGCGGTTGATCCCAGTGTCGCAAGCTCTAACGATAGATAAGATACATGAAGGTCACGTGCGCAAATTGGCATTCCATGTCTTAGAGTTCCATGTTAAGCCAGAAGATATTTTTCCGAAATGATCAGTAAATTTTAACTTAAAACTATTCTATCAATTACTTCCCGCGAAAGGAATGTAGCGCGGTGCCGTTTGGTATCTACATGCAGTTATTTGATTTTACAGATATTAATGACTTGTAAATTAAATGTTATGCTGATATCAAAAAGTGAAAAATTGGTCGAATGCTTCTCCCGTTAGGCCTGTATTATGGCAAAGGGCAGGGTAAGACATGACCTACGTTATAACGCTTTATGGCCTCGTCTCACATGTGCTGTTTTGAAGTGGCATATAATGCAAATAATGCATGTATAATAAATTGCATAATTCTAAGTGATCCTCTGCATATGAAACTGTCAAACCGTTCACCAGGTATTTTATGGTTTGTTCTTGAAGATTTTGAATTTCTGTTGATGTAGAAAAATTTCATTTAATTTCAAAATTTCAAGAAACGATCTGTCAACTGCTCATCACTTCGTCGATTTTTCTCCCTCAAGGCAAAGCAAAAACAAAGTATTTATTTTCTGAAAAATGAATACATTTTATAACCAAATTTATTATTTTTATTAACTTTTTTCACGAGCTGTGCGTTTTTTTGACATTGAACAGAGATTTTAAGTATATTGTTCCTCCAATCATATTGGTCTTTTGGCCACAAGTTGAGAACGACAATTTCGATAGAACCGTGTCTCAGATTTTTGAAAGAGGTCTTAGTTTTTTTAATTATCAACTCTTTAGAGCATTTTGAACAAGACCGATCGTACTCTTGATTTTTGGAGGCTTAATGCCGAAAACTAAAATCTCAAACACTTTTCTTTACGCATATCTCGTGAAAAAATATGGCAAGCAAATAAGAACCGTACATTTTGTTTGGAAATTTATGTACCTTTCAGAACATATATACTTTCTAGGGGTTTAAGCTTACAGAATTGAAGATATTTGCACTTAAGAACAAAAAGTAAACAAGGTTCACAGTTAATGCACCTTACCCTGAATTTCGGGAATCTAGGGTAAAATAGCATTCGGATGATAGTCTCTTTTTGTGAATTTGTTAGTTTAGATAAAACATGGCCAAAATCACACGTTTTTTGGTCATCTTTGGCATCTCGACCTTATTTCACGGTGGTTGTAGCAAGGTAAAAAGCGTGGCTTTGATGAATTTCTCCATTTTCGATGAACCCTATAGAGTTTACTGTCTGTCAGTTATGCATTTTTTTAAATGTGCGAGACAGATGTACAGATAAGGTCTTGATTGACTTATAAGGTCAAAATCAGCCACTGGAAGTGGTGTTAGTACTAGACGTAACGCATTTCTCTTCCTCTGAACTTTTCATGTAAACAAAACAAGGGCAATTATGCACTTAGGAAACCTTAAACTGGGTAGTTCTTTGAGCGCATGTGAGCATTTATATTATTAGGGTGGCGAATAATTTGAAAATTGCAATGGGATAAATATTTCGTCTATAAATTCTTGCAATATTCAACGCGAATAACTCTTACAACAGTGGCACGAAAAGGACAGTATGCATCCCCAGGTTAGTGTACCAATGCAGTAGATTCACTGCGATTTTTTAGATTTTTTTACGAATTTTAACGTTACAAATCTCCTTAACAAGGAAAAACGCACAGGAACAGTGTTTGTCCGTGTAGATTAAACTACGGTGCAGCGAATTACGTGTTTATCGACAATTTTTATTTACAGGGGAGATCTAAGAAACATCCAGTGGACTCGCTTGAAAAACTGGTCGAGAACTTGGTCAAGACATGGGAAATGGAAAGCACTCACAAAATAAGACCCGAGGTAGGAATACCTTTATCTTAACACAAATGAGAGGAAAGGAATATTTTCAGAGCATGTGCCAATCTCCCAATAATGATCTACTGGTTGTCATGTAGGGTGGATCCCGATGTAAGGCTTGAATGAAAACTTATCCTGGATCCTCTATCCATTTACTTTGAATTAACTGTGTTTCGAAAAAGTAGTTCGTGGAACATTTATTTGGGGCGCGTTTTGGTGTGTCGTCTAAGCCCACATATTCAAATTGGAAATAACCCTGAGCTATAAAAATGTCTGCTTGTTATCATAGCACTAGTGCTTTTGTTAGGACTGGGGCTGTATAGACCTCCAAAACTACAAATTCGTGGTCAACGGTGGGCGCCCTCTAACAATCGAAGATAACATGAAGATGGGAAACTACAATATGTTGTTAATGGATTCGCCGCTCTACAACTGTAAAAGTGAAACGAACGAGTCCAGTCATTCGGTGTTTCTGGACGCCTTTCCATTGGGGTTTACCTGGGAACTCTTAGAGGTCTTTTCTGGTGAGTACGCAGTAAATCAGAGTGTGTTTGATAGAGATGTTACACAAAATACTAAGAATTTATTTCGCATGTAATAATTTGTCCTTGGAAAACCACTACCCACTTAACTCAACAGAACTTGGGTGGACTTGTCTCTGTATCAAAACTGTTGATGGAAATGTTGAATTTTCGGCAACAACCAGGCCAGGGTCATATAGGAGCCTAGTCAAATGTCAAAATTTGACTAACTTTGGAACACAGGAGTTCTTAGAGGTATTGAGCTTCCACCTGTGATAGTGAGGACCTGAATTAAATAACAAACCACTAAAGTACAGTAGACCAATCAGATTGCTTGAAAAAATAATACACCGGGCAGTCAGGAAGTCACTTGAACTGAAATGCCTACCAACACCCTTTTTGAGTTAATCAACGGGGTCAAGTTACATGTAGGTGACAAGGATAGGAAGATTAAGCTTCACTGGTATGCTAAGCATAAAACAAACTTATTCAAATATTATACATATACCTTGTGCATTTTCGCGGCTGTTGGAAAACGTTTCTAAAACGTTTCGTTCTTGCATGAGAACAAGGGTTTAAATTTATGATTTTCACGGGAAAACTAAAAGTGTTGCCTAAAACGAAAACGAAATAATAATTTTAAAAAATGTAAGACCGCTTTGTGATTTTCATTTAGAACATTTATGTCAAATGAAGTTTGGTCTTGTTATTAGTGCTGCTATTTGCTATCAATTTACCATTATAAGCTAAGTTTTAGTGAAACCAGTTTCATGTGGTTAACGACACAGAGGTATCAAGACGAAAATCATTACAGGTCATCGATTTCCGAAAAGATATAAATTTACTGAATTAAAGTCTACGCTTTTGTAGATATTTACCTAAATGTAGTTGTCGACAATATCGTGAAACGCTCCAAACACCCGGCACTATTCCTGAAGTCTATTCAATTGAACAGTAGTCCGAGTTTGTGTTCTCTTAATAGCATCTAAAAACTCGCACAGAGTTGATTTGGATTACTTACCGATGAAGAATTAGTCACAGCTTGAACAGTAATTTCTGGGTTTGAAAACAACTGACAGTTCGTTGATACATTACACCTTACATGTATGGCAGCAAATAAACTGAAACTTTGAAAAATATTTTTTCTTCAAAATTAATAAATTCGCCACTCTTTGGCATCGAAAGTACTTGTTTAGTTAGATTGTATGGTACTTAAATCATAATAGGTAACTGTAACCACAAAAACTAAGAAAATGCATGATGGGAATTCTCTAGGAGCACCTTGCAAGGGCTCACGGATTTAATCTGGTCCGCATCATCAATAAAAACGTAAGTCGTGTAAAATGCCCTATGGCTCTGGCGATAAGTCAGAAGACTCGACCACTAATTTGCTCGACTAATCAAAAGAATTTACTGAGCATTTAACAATAAACGGTGAGATTTTCCATTCGCTGGGCGATACACCAGTTTCAAAATCTTTGCATTCTGTTACTTTCATGTTCTGATAGAAACTCTTTCATCAAGCGGATCCCTTCAAGATTTACCGTTTTGCTCCGTGAAGTTTGGACAATGTTATGATTGACTAATGACTACCAGACGAGCATTTTCTTGTTGTTTTTACTAGACATCAATCCTGAATAAAACGACCTATGTGCGACATGGAATTGTGATCCGATTTTGCTGGCTAAGTGCATATAGTTGTCTGCGACATGCTTATAACTCTGTAATTAGAAAATGTTCACACTGTATTTACAGGCCCCCCTAAGGTAACTTTCACGTGGAGACATTGGGCGAAATGGACAGGACCATATAAGGGAATTGAGCCGACCGGAGAAGACATAGAACTGAAAGGATCCTGCGTTGTTCTTGTAAACGATGACCTCAAAATACAGGAAATTAATGTTTTCTATGATCCTAATCCGATGATGGCGAAGTTGTTACGTCTGGGCGAGAGTTCTGGGGCCCAGTGCCCAGTGTGCCGAAACGTCGGTATTAAAGAATAATAATTATTGTTAGACTTCCCAAATATACACTATTATACTATGTACTATATGTACTATTATAAATGCGCTAATCAAACTAGAACGTTTACCAATGACATAGGTTGGAATCACCACGTGCCGAAACTTTGATTTTCTCAACTAGCATGTTTAATTAACTTCAATTGCAGAAATTCATTGGCAGACATAACATACTCCCCAGTCTCTAAAAGTAGTTCATGGGCAGAAGTCATGTTACACATTTGGTGGTTGTTATGAAAGTTATGATGACTACCTATTTTCTATGCCAATGTATACATGTAGTTGCATAAACATCAACACATTTGAATAAGATATGGTTAAGCAATAAGGCCCAAGTTATAAGCAATCACGGTGTGTCAATAAAAGTATTTTTGCATGAATGACATGCTTCTAAAAATATTCCTCAGGGTCAGACCCTGGAGTTTCGTGATTCGTACCTGAGCTCACACGAAGCAGGGCGGTTGAACCTTGACTTAACGTCTTTGGTCATTTTTCAGACCTCTATCAGGCTCTATCAGATTTCTCCTCTAGTGTTGTAACGATGATTCGGGCAAGTGAATCTAATACGGCAGATTATGTAGCTCTTGCTGCACACCTGCCCCCGACGCAGACACTGAGACAGACTACTTCTCAGGATACGTTCCACCTCCACGTCAGCTCCACGTAATCTTGTAAGGTGCTAAAATGTCTCGCTCTATACAGAAATGTACCTTGTGCATTTCCCCAAGAGTTTCCAAAGTTCTTTCTCTCAGCAATTTGTGGAAATACCACATTCGATGCGACTGGCAGTGCCAGATAAATAGATAAATTCGCAAACCCGCACTTTAGGTCAGCCATCATTCAACTAACGCATTTTAAGCTTTATTTTGATATTCAGACGAGTTAGATGAACAAATTTAGTATAATTTCATATTTTATTTGGAAATGCTAGTGTCCTTAAAATTAATTGAAAACATTTAAGTGAACCGATTGTTTTAATTGTTGTATTATACCACGGCATATTAATGCGTAGAAACGGCGCACAACTAGTGACTGGTTTAACATGACAAATACACATACGCGGTCTGAAAATAGTGAAATTCAGACACCTATTACCAAGCCTGCCTGAAGGGCTGACAAAGTTTTTATTGTATTAATTTCAAGGGCATGGAGTCTTCTACATGTCCATGTTATTATTTTTGGTTTTCTCGTGGGGGCAGCTTCGCTATAAGGGTACAGCTTACTGCTGGTTTTTCACAAGACGGAAACGTACCTCCACGGAAACAGTTCCAGTGTTACCATGGTAACCGATATTGCAGTGTCGGTGCCGTTTTTACTGACATTGATCATGAACCTATCATGTGATATCAAAATTGTTCAGAAACGATTCTGTTTGAAGCAGAAACTGGAGTAGAAAATTTGGTCAAAAATGACTCATTCCACACCAAGAAATTGCCTCATTTTGCCCCCCAGAACACTTCCCTTGTATCTCCTAAACCACCAAACTTTGTGGTGTCATACTTCACCCATTTTCTCTCATCCCTAATGTGATTTATCAGACTAAACATGGATCTGAATGGCTGACCCCCAACCTTGCCGTTTGTTGGCTGTACAGTGGTCGGTGGATCCGTGGACTGATACTTAATGCAAAGATATTGACTCTCAATGTAGAGAAAATATGGGTTTGGACGGAGGAACATCAGGACAAAGAAATATAGGGTTTGAAGAACATAGGCGTTAAGGGATACAGGGACCGGCAAACAGCGTTATTAGGACCCGATATTTGAGAACCTGTTGCTAAACACAATCACACTTATCCTACATGCGCACAAAATATTTTTAATCAAATTAAACCAGGAAAGCTTTTTAGGGATTGGCCAAAAAAAAAAAACTGTCAGAAAATTCTTCAAACCTTCATAGACAGTGATCCCAGAGCTTTTTGGGCATGAAAAAGTAACCAATTTTCTTTGGACCTACAGTGCTCTATGGCTATCCTCATGCATGGAAATGGCCGTCTGGCATGTTCGCTCTGATGGATGTTGTCAGGGGAGCCAAGCGAATGACGCTAAAAGTTGAGCTACATGTACATGAACTTTTCTGGTAACCACTTAAAACTGCTTTGGATACCTTCTACATATTACGCTGTATCAAAATAGGTCACTGCAAGACAATTTCAGTGGTGGGGAGTACCATCCAGACGGTTATAAACAGGGTAAAAGTTTGAGCTAGATCAATCCAAGAGGTAACCGCATAAAACCAGTTGCAAAATATTCACCGTCATCGCAGGTATCACGAATAAACATCGCCAGACAAATCTAGTGGTAAGAAAGCCCAGCCACACACGCCCAAAAACCAGAGTTGAGCTAGATCAACCCACCAGGGAACCGTTTGAAACCAATTGCAGGATGTTCAGCATCACTGTGTGATTGGAACAAAAATTAGATGCCGAACAATTTCAGTTGTGGGGAGCCCCTGCCAGACCATTATCAAAAAGGGTTATAAATTGAGCTACATTAACCCAAGAGGTTACCGCATCAAACCAGTTGTAAAATAATCACCGTAATTTCTGATATCACGAATGAACAGTGCCAGACAAATCTAGTGGCGGGTTAGGCCCGCCAGACATGCCCAAACACCTGAGTTGAGGTAACTAGATCAACCCAAAAGTTAACCACGTGAAACCAGTTGCAAAATATTCACCGTAAGCCCAAGTAACATGAATAAACACTGCCAGCAAATCTAGTGGTGGGTTAACCCCGCCAGGTACGCCCAAATACCTGAGTTGGGCTAGATTAATCCACCAGGTAACCGTTCAAAACCAGTTGCGCGATATTCACCATCACTGCACATGGCATAAAAAGTAAGATGGCAGACAATTTCAGCGGTAGAGTAGCCCCGTCAGACAAATTTTAAGAGTCGAAAGAAAATTCGATATAGGCCCATTCACACTGAATAAGCACCGCAATGAGGAACCAGGCACTTCGAATTTCCATAAAGCCAGTGAGTCCGTACGACACAGATCAGTAAACAAGGTGAGAGATTTTTTCCGCACGTTTACGTCAGGGCATGAAAACCAGAAACTTCGCGCCTGAGGTTGGAGCGACTATACAACTCTACGCAACAACAGCTGAATACTCCACCACCAAAAGCAAAACCTAAAAACTCGATGGTGACGGATTTGGCACATTGTGTTTGCACGAAAATCGATTTTTCGTAGGCTAAACTTTGTCCCTCTGTTTTCAGGCGAATGTTAGCCAAATCCACTTCGTCATTTGATGCAACTGCTACATCGAGGAATAATTAAAATAGTGTCTTTTGATCTCGTCTGCGTTATGTATGAGGGCCAGCTACCTTCATTTCACACCCTGATCAATGGCAAATGTGGCATAACTGCTCAGTTTTGGGTAATCTACATCTTTCTAATAAACCGCGTCCACAGAAAACTCCAGATGCGTCAAGACCAATGACGTCAGTGGCTATATCAACATTTTCGCGACAATCCACTAAACCGCCGAAACTACTCCAGATGGGGAACACTGCTTTACCAAAATTTAAATTTACAATATTATGTGACGTGCTGCAAAACGGCTCGGACTCAGTGCGACGTACGAGGAGGAACTTCAGTAGATCGCCTGCTGACCTCTCTTTGGAACAGTCCGTTAACCCGGATGCAGCATCGAGCATGAAAGGGATAGTGGGCTCTCCGCTTCTCCAAGAATGCAATCCGTGGATGTTCCCTCTCTGTGACACAAAGGGCAATGGCTGTAACTGAACTGAAAACCTTTGCAAGACTTGAAATGGGGTAGAATGCAAAGAGTCAGTACAGTCCTTCAAGAATCAAAATAAACGTACAAATGGCATCACTCAGTTTGAAAATCGACAATTTCTGCAATCCGTTGCTCTATTTCGTCTGCTCATAATATCGCAACTGGCCAAGCAGCATCCCAAGCAACGGAAGACTAAGGCACTGATCCGAGGCCATGATGAGAGAGTAAAAACTCCACCACCAATAGGAAACGACAGCAATAGGTTTCTGCTACAAGTGAAAGGTACATGTACAGCTGTCCAAAATTTCGCTCCTGATAGCGTGAAGAAGAAAGTCATCATCGGGCTCACAGATAAGCATGAAAACCGCAGAGAGCCTCGGAGATTTGTTCATACGCATAGTCATAATTGCAGCAGAGAGGAAAGTCTTCGACCTCAGAAAACTTCTCTCACATCCATTCACACATTTTCCGTTATCACCTGCTCACTGCGATGGAGCCCTCGTCAAATCCGAAAAAGTACCCTTTGTTGAAAAACTTGAAGTGTTCCATACAAAGCGTATAACTGATGCAGACTTTCTACTGGGCTACGTGAAGGTTTTTGATAGCGAACGAGAATAGGCGCAACGAATCAGTTGCACGGTCGATGTTATCAGTAATCTATTCGGGGATAAGTATGTTGAAAACTCAATCAAGGACAGTAAACGGAAACAACACGGCGAATTTAATTCCACTTATGCCTTAACAGTACCCAATAAAACTATGTGACAGAGCTCACAAACACTTCTTAGCAACACCGAGTACAAAAATGAACTGGCATATGTTTGGTGGGAAAACCCTTTTTGTTTCCCATGGTGATTACTGCTACGAGTTCTTTTCCCGACGATAACCAGCACATCATGGTTAAAAAACCTGCCCATCTTAAAGGCGACCACGAGGAAGCGGACACGGTGAATGCGTTGCACGTCGCCATGTGATAATGAAGGTTTTAGATACAGATGTTTTAGAAATCTTGATTGGTACACTTGGACAACAGCTGCGAGAAATACGATCCATGACCAACGTTGTCATGGACTGGGGGATAGGAAATAGCAGGAGATTTATCAACATTTCCGACATAGCAAACGATTTTGAAGAGCGCAAATACGAACTTGCCAGATCAATGCCTGGATTCCATGCCTTAACTGGACGTGACTACACATCTGCCTTTTATAGGTACATGTACATGTATGCTATCGAAATTTTGGTAATTGCGGTATTGGCCAGAATTGAATGCATTCAGCAATTAGCTGTGATTACGTCTGCCATGTGAATAAAGTCTAACAAACGTGTTATGATTACCTCCTTCAATTTAAAAAGGTTTCTATTTTGAATTGGTCTAATGAGTTATTAATTATTTTCCGGAAAGGCAAAGTCAAGCCCTTAGACAATGCTGAAAGTGATGAAAAGTTCATCAATATGTTCACTACTTTTGAAGATGTGCAGCATCGTTGACGGTTTAGTCACTGAAGTTGTGTGCCACATGTATTCAAAAATCAAGCTCAAAGATGTTAGCGAGGCCCGGTTCGCCAATACTCTTATCTATTATTCAGCCTCATGTTGATTATTGTTTACCGGTTTGGGGGCATACTAGTGACACACTTGTCAGAAAAGTACAAGTAATCTAAAATAGAGCTGCCAGGGCTATCCTGGGTACTAGCATTAGGGACACCAGCGTCGATGACTTGTATTCCAAGCTGGGATTTATGAAAGTAAAACAAAGAAATAAAGATCCCTCTGCCTGTTGTACATGTATGTACAGATGTATGAATGGCTTNGCTCAAAGATGTTAGCGAGGCCCGGTTCGTCAATACTCTTATCTATTATTCAGCCTCATGTTGATTATTGTTTACCGGTTTGGGGGCATACTAGTGACACACTTGTCAGAAAAGTACAAGTAATCTAAAATAGAGCTGCCAGGGCTATCCTGGGTACTAGCATTAGGGACACCAACGTCGATGACTTGTATTCCAAGCTGGGATTTATGAAAGTAAAACAAAGAAATAAAGATCCCTCTGCCTGTTGTACATGTATGTACAGATGTATGAATGGCTTGGCTCCAGCATCTCCCAGACGACAATTCAATAGCAGTCAAGCTGTGTATTCTACACGTTCTTCTGTCGCTGGAATAGTTTCTCTTAAAAAAAATTAAAAACAACACCGGCAAGAGATCTTTTATCTATGCAGCTGCTACAATACAATGTATAGAAATCTGTTAGCCCAGAAATTAAACGGTCCAATTCAATAAATACTTTTAATTAATTTAAACAATATTGAAAAGTGGTTGTAATTTACCTAACCTTTTTATACGCTACCTGCCTCAATCATGTCATTTTTTCCTAATTGTCATAAATACTCTCACTGTTAAGAGTCATTTCATCTCTCTTAGTTAAATTTTCACCATTGTTTGTCATTTACATGTATTTATTGTCTTAATTCTCACCCGGTTTTAATTGTATCTATTTCACGTATATTTAATTGTTGTTTTATTACTTCATTGTATTACATTATTGTTTTTGTTGTTGAGGGACCTCTTGGAAAGCAGTGCTATCACTGAAGCGGTCAACCTCATTTTGAATATCACAATGAATAAATAAATAAATAAATAAATTACTAGGGTACTTGAATTTGAGTAGAGAGAGGGGGGCGTCCAATAAAGAGTCGTCCGTTCTGAAATTAACTGTAATGTACCTTTTGCTGCATGCATTCTGCTAGACATTATGAAAATGGTTTTAAACGAGTACATGCGGTTACCTCTTGGGTTGATTTAGCTCAAATTGTAGCCCTTTTTATAATCTTCAGGCAGGGGCACCCCACCGCTGAAATTGTCTGGCATCTTAATAGTGAACTGAACATCGTGCAGTTGGTTTCAAATGGTTACCTGGTGAGTTTATCTAGCTCAACTCAGATATTTGGGCGTGTCTGGGGGGGGGGCTAAATTACCACTAGATTGGTCTGGCAGTGTTTATTCGTACCTGAGCTTACGGTGAATATTTTGGCAACTGGTTTTATGCGTATACCTCTTGGGTTGATATAGCTCAAATTTTAACCCTTTTGAATAATCGTCTGACAGGGGCACCCCACCACTGAAATTTTCTGGCATCCAACTGTTGTGCCATGTGCAGTGATGCTGAACATCGGGCAATTTGTTTCCAACGGTTACCTAGTGAGTTGATCTAGCTCAACTCGGGTATTTGGGCGTGTCTGGCGGGACTAACACACCACTAGATTTGTCTGCCAGCGTTTATTGTTGATACCTGGGCTCACGGTGAACATTTTGCAACGGGTTTCATGCGGTTACCTCATGGATTGACCTGTCTCAATTTTTACCCTGTTTATAACCGTCTGGTTGATTCTCCCACAAATGAAATTGTAGTGCTGTAGTGGGGCGCAGGGGCACGTAGGCGCAGCCATCCACCTTTTGGCATTTGAACGTAGCGCCTACGCAACGTAAGTTACGTCCAGTGCTCAAGGTGATACGGTGGCCATTGGGCGCCTACTTNGGTTACCTAGTGAGTTGATCTAGCTCAACTCGGGTATTTGGGCGTGTCTGGCGGGACTAACACACCACTAGATTTGTCTGCCAGCGTTTATTGTTGATACCTGGGCTCACGGTGAACATTTTGCAACGGGTTTCATGCGGTTACCTCATGGATTGACCTGTCTCAATTTTTACCCTGTTTATAACCGTCTGGTTGATTCTCCCACAAATGAAATTGTAGTGCTGTAGTGGGGCGCAGGGGCACGTAGGCGCAGCCATCCACCTTTTAGCATTTGAACGTAGCGCCTACGCAACGTAAGTTACGTCCAGTGCTCAAGGTGATACGGCGGCCATTGGGCGCCTACTTACCTCTAATTTTACCACTTCAGCACTGTGAAATTGTCTGGTAGTGACCAATTTTGATACAGTGGATTACGTAGTAGGTATCGAAGGCAGTTTTAAGTGGTCACCAGAAAACTTGATTGAGCTCAATTTTTGAGTGTCATTCTCTTGGCTTCCCTGACCACACCCACCAGAGTGAACCTGACAGAATGCCAATTTCAAGCATGAGGATACCCATATACACATGTACATGCAGCACTGTGGCACCAAAGAATATTGGTTACCTTTTCATGGCCAAAAAAGCTCTGGGATCCCGGTCTATCAGTTCTATTTTTGTTTAATACATGGAAGTTGCCGCCACTCAAATGTCACGTTTTTCCTATGGTGGGTGGGCGCATGACCTCACAGTCAGGTGGTAATGGCTTTCAGTGCCATTGTATACTAAATCCTGGTTCGCGGCAATCACTTTTCTCTACGTACAAAACCCTTTCAAGCATGATGTCCTTTGTGATTTTTGTTCTAACTCTCCAGCCAGTGCTGCGAGGTTTTGAAGAACTGTTGTGTCACTTTCTCCTGCACTTTGACTGTTTAATAACTAATGCAGGGACTTGTTGTCTCTTAAACTGGATCCCTATTGACTAGGTAACTGGCCACTCTCCTTAACTCGTGCCTGCGTGTGACAATCTTTGTTAAGTTTCTGGTAATGTTCAGCAATTCAGTCACATTTTACGACGTTCTGTCATCTACCAAATCCTTCTACAAATACAAACATTTATTCGAGGCTATAGAATGTTCCAAACCATGGTTTTATACCAATCGCTGATGTACGTTGAATCTTACTCTACAAAATATTCTCACAGGTCATTTTTTAAATAGCTATGACATAATCACTGGCCTGGGTAAAGTTCAGTAACGCTAGGGTCCACGCGAGAACCGTACTAAAATGCAAGGCTCAGAGATATTATGTTAGTTATTTTAAATGAGAAAAGCTGATTTGGGCCGGATATTTCTGGTTGCGAGACAGCTACTGAACTCCACCCTGATCTCACTTTTGGAAGCCGATAAAGTGCTAATCTTTCAATGTATGCTTGTAGCTCAAACAAATTGAACAGATCTAACAAACATTGATGTCAGTCTGCTCCTAACACCCGAGAAGTCATTGCTTGCATTATTAAACTCCGATCTATCCGTCGTCTTTTGAGTTATCTCCCTTACACGCACATGTATTAGGCACATAACCTGTGCGTAAATCAGTACTTACAGACACGCTGCAGAAGGTAGTTAACCCTTGGAACACAATTTTGCCCACGTTTTGCTAATTAAAATGTGCCTGTTGTATCTGCAAATTGCAAGGCCCAAGTGAAGCAAAATGCAGTACCAGTTCCTAACCAAAACAAAAACATGCATTTAATGGAAGAAGTCGGGATTATATGCACATGTCTCAACATTTTCAACACAAATGTATTACTCTCGTCGCCTTTTTATCGCTGAGTAATTCTGTTGTAAGTTGATATCGTGACTTGTGAAAAATTTTCAAAAGTTACCTACTTTCCTAGCTTTTAATTGAATGCCATTTAGAGACGAAAGCAACACTTATCTTATTCTGGCGAAAACAGAAACAGACAAAAGAGTCGCGTTTTTGCAAGTGGCCTTTTTAATTATAGATTTCATTCGTTTGGGATTGCAAATTCTTGTTTAGAAAATGTGAACTGAACAGAATATAACGATATTATCTGTGAGGTACGTTTTGAAACAACTGTGAAGTAGCACAATCCAAATTTCTTTGAAACTCGCCGTTTGCAAAAACTGCAGAATGGGCCAACACAAGTATGTAGTGATGGTCTGTGACTGATGTGCGCGTATGCATGAAGTCCCGTACGAAGGTAGGGGAAGGGGACTTCGTCAAACGTTTACCCAACGTATTACGGCTGTATTTAGCTATAACTTGTTTTTAATAATGGGACAGTCATTATGGGAGCTATTTGTTTTCTTAAGATATCACTACGCCAAACACAACACTCTTGCATTTGACAACAAGTCTACCAAACGATTAAGAATCAGTTTTCGAAAACAAAACTCAGCTAAAGTGTTTTTAAATCGATCAGGCATTCACTTAATTTTGGCGGTGTCTCTAGCAACTTCTTTTTATCGCGGACCTTGGCCAAGTTGTGCAGTAGCGCAGTCAGTCAAGACCGAAGCTCTGGTGTTTGTTTCGTTTGAAGTGGTCGTATTGGTCAGGAAATTGCGCAATCGACGAAGAAAGGTGGAGTAGCCGCCGGTGAATCCTGCATTTGATCAACCATGCGCCGCCAAGTAATTCCACCCTCTATGTCCATTTTTTTTCGTTGTCCATGCATTTTTCACAGCAACACGACCAGAAATCTAATTCTAAATGGATGACCGGGCAAGGGATGGCCCAATTCAGACCCATAATGTAAAGAGAGTGTCGTCCTGTCGTTCTCTGGTTTTAAGCATTTGCGACGTCTTCTGAGGTTCCTACCAAATATCAGCTTAGCAGGAGTTGAATTTGTGAAGGCATTAGGTGTTATGCGAAGCTTAAACTGATGTAAGTACTTGGCTTATGGTGCACAGAGTGCTTGCCATCTCTGTTCTGCTTCATGACCAGCTTGAAGGATTGCACCAACTTGTCAGCCAGACCGTAATTTGATGCCGGATTTGACATGGAACAGACGTAACGTGACGTATACATTTGACTTTACAACAAAGTGAATTCATTGCATAAGAATTGAGGTGCATTGTTAGAAACAACTACCTCGGGTAGTTAGACTCGAGTGAAATGCCTATACTGTACCTAGCACTGTGTACGGTACTTAGCTTCTCGATTTCATCGCCACCATTTCCGCCTATTGGGTTGACTAAAGGACCACTGTAATCAACATGGCGATTGCATGGAGTCGATGACCACTTCCACTGGACGGGGACTGCAGAAGGCAACTTTTAAATTCTCTGGCATCCAATGTAAGATTTGTAAAAATATCCAATATCACAATACGGATGCAAAATACTCAGCAACGTTTTATGATCCGTCACTAATCTAAAGTGACGCCCGAACACATTTGTGAGGAACTTCTGGTTGCCAACGCGTCTTTTTTATCTCGTCATACCCTTTCTCAGACTTTTTAAGTTAGCAAGATGCGAAAGCGATAAGTTCATTGGATCACGCATATTGAAGTCCGTAAGGCGAAGCATCACACGCCAATCTCACAGGTAGATTGGGGTCGTGATGACTTGGTCTGATGTCATCAACTTCTTCACTTCTTGGAATGACTTTAGAGACTTGTGGTCCAGCAACAAGGTTTTTCGAGTAGTAGAAATTCGCGAATGGGGCCGTCGGGCGTAGTCAAATGTAGAATGAAGCGGTGGTAAATGTTGACTAGTTCCAGACAGGAACGACGCTTTGTTGGTTCTCGGGTTTCGGGGCATTGGGGATTGCACTCACCTGATCTGACACCTTGTGCAGACCTTGTGTCGTTGTAACGTGTTCACAGTAAACTGATCTTTCAGACTGTAGCTTTTCAGACGATCCAAACAGTAAACAGTCCGCCCGTTGATATTCATGTCATTCAGAATACATGAAATAAATGGCACATTCTAAAGCACTTGGTTCATCGTTCTTTACGACATTGAAAATCTGGTGCTGAGGCAACGCCAAAAGGCATAACGATATAACGAAATGACCCATTTGTGAGAGTTAACTGTTATAAATCCTTGGAACTGTCTTCCATCTTCATTATAAGCACTGATGAGGCCAATCTCAGAAAATTTCCTAGAATGCAAAGATGGCTTCAGCCTTGGGTAGTGGGTAGCAATCGACTTGCATCACGGGTTTTGTGGAAACTTTGTTATAACCGTATATGCGTACTTCTACAGATTTCTTAAGTGCTGAGAGAAGCCCAGATGCTGCGGAGCATCTGGCTTATAATATCGTCCTCTTGCAACTGTTGCAACCCAGTCTCAATCTTGGATTTGAAAAAAAATATGGAACACCTCTCAACATGTAAATTTTTGGTTGGGCAATGTCTTCCAAGTTCGTGTAAATGTTACATGTAGCTTTCATCACGTACACGGCCAAGGGTTGTTCGGGGTGTTCCATCGAACCCCCGCAGGAAAGGTCCAGTCCCAGCCTATCCGTTAAAGATAAGGATACAGATGGACAACATTGTTCCAATTACTACTGATACTACTAACTATATAATGCATGTGCGACGCACCATAGGGGGCTGGGAGCTATAGCCTTCCACTTTTTTCAGTGCTACGCCGCACATGGTCTATAGGCGGTGCACCACAGGGGTCTGGGGGGGGGGCTTTAGCCCCCTCTTTTGTCAGTGCTGCGCCGCCCATGTAATGATAATTAAGTAATAATTTTGAATTTTCTTTAATTCGATTCAAAGCGTTTCAAGGAATCAACAGGTCGTACCCTTCCAACTTCGCCCGAATGATGTTTGAGTAGATGATAGGATCGCGCTGACGAAGAGAGGAGGTTTTATGATATTCATCGGCGCTGAACACGCGTGATGGATACAACATAGTGTAACAAGGGAGACTAGAACTACGGTGTAAATGCCTATACCTACTGTAGCTAGGCTACATAGCGGCGAGGGAGGTCCCAAAAGTAGTGCGGTGAGAATGCTTTAAAATCGACCAACAAACAAAACAGCAGAAAGCAGCTTGTCTGTCTGCTATTTTGCTATACTTTATACTTGCTGGCTTAGTACGATATAGTGCAGGCATTTTCAAATTTGGAATTGAAAGTGATCGTCAAATATGTTGTTCATCCAGTGTCCAATTTGAAAGTGGATGTTGGATGATGCTTGCGTGTACAAGCGTGTGCGTTTTCATTCTGTTAAATTCAGTGCACGCCGACGCTAAGTTCACTATAGGCAGTGCTACATCGGTGCTCAAAATCCAGACTATTAAACTTCTGTTTTTTCTTGCATTAAAAAACCCCGAGGAGCATGTTCGTACTATAAAAGAAAAGTAGGTTTACACCTAATAAAATTTTGACCGATGGATAAAGTCTTCTCTTGTCAATCAGGGCCGTGCTGCACAGCCACGCATATTTCAAACGAGCAACAAACTTGATGGAAACGAAGATTTCCAAGGTTACACGTACATGTCACTACTCCGAAGTTTCACTATTCTGAGGGTTCGGTGCCTTCGAAAGTTCACTACAGAATGTCCACAAACCAGAACTCCCGCAGTTCATTACTACATTTAGTTTCGACCATGCTGTGTGCTTGATTCCTGTGGGTGAGGGTGAGGAGCATAGGCCTAGAATGTGAAATGATGCCATCTTGGCATGGATTTGATGCATGTATCTTGGTTTATAATTCATCAATATTCCTACTTCATATTCTTTTAAAAATGCAAATCCGTCCTCATGTTCTGTATTCGTAAGGCATGCGGGCAATTTCACACGCGCATGAATGGGTACAGGGACACCACTCAGTGAATTTACTAACCAAAATATCCTTTATTTTTGCGTGTAAAATTATAAAAAGTACAAATGACCCGAAATTTTTAGATATTTTCAGTGTAATGAACCTTGAGAGTAGTGAATATTCGGTAAAGTGACCTGTTCCCATTACCGCTTGTAAGCAATTTAAGAGACACGCAAAATCCAACCATAAAAAATTCAAGCCACATTTGAGTCCCAGTATGAAATGAGGTGTAATCACTCATTTAATCACGGCATTCTGATACTACGGATTCCATGTCATCTCAGGAGCATAGCGCTGAGAGTCATCGTGGTGTGTACAAATTTCCCTTCCCCCTAAATACGCTGCGTCAAGGGCCTTACCGAAAACTCTATAGAGTCGACGTTTGCAAAGGTCCGCCGATCTAGCAATTCGAACCACCCCCGCGCAATGCTGGGTACGGGCCTCTTGATGCCATTCAGCTTACTGACCCCTGCCAAAGTGTGTCTAGAATACGCTGTACATGTAGGTCACCTTCAATTGAGGCTTCTGGCCTGCTTTGATTTCTCAGTACAGTTTGAGCACATGTTGCTACACTGTATTCCTTGTCTAACGAAGCGGGGCCCTCGTTTTGGACCACCACAACCCTCAAGCACGGGCTCGCCTCAAACAATGGTGCGCTGCTTGCATCCGGTGAAATATAACTGTGCAGGGCTGACATCTCACGCCCACTGATTGCGTAGAAATCTGAATTTAAGAAACTCTACTAGCTGCTGGTCAGCTAATGTTTAAATGTCCTTATGCTATGGTTATTTAGTTTTCTGTATACATAGCCAAATAAAAATTGGTCTATTGATGAATCTATTTCTGTATTACCTGTATTCTATGTTTAGTGCTGTGCATTGCAATGGCGGATTATCGCTTGGCTCCAGATGGTGACAAAGTTGAATTTCTAAGATTACATGGCAGATGCTGGTGACTATTTATGGCATGTTTGGACACAGTTGAAAATACGTGTAACTGACACTGAACCCAATCTCAAACACGTGTTCGTCCAATAAGCCAAGTTGGACACACTACAAAAATCGTGTTGAAAAGGTTTGGAATTGGTGCTTTCTAGTCAATACCTCTATTCTTTCAAGTTTTATAGAGTTCAACACGGTTAGACGACGAACATGTTGACAACTGGACATCGGTTCAAGAAAAGCTGCCTACAGTGTAATTCTCAGCATTTAGCCAAACACGCAAACCTACATTAAATTACTTGTTTAATAAGGATTAGTTAGCGGTGACCTCATTTTTTCATTCAATATTCATCTGAAGACGCTAAAATGGAAAATATTGAACCTTTATATTCGGGCAAGATTGGGCATTCTCAATTGTAAAATATTTAGTCCAGTTCCCATAGTTAAAAAGGTGCTCTGTAACTTTTTAAATTCAACCAGGGTAAATCATTATTTTACGACGCCACGACATGTACAATACAGTCCTATCATTTTAGGTAACGAAATAATTCTTAAAAGGAAACATGTCAAGGGCAATTATGCCATGAAAGAGTCTTCTTTCATATCATTTTATTCGGTTTCTACGTAACTTTGAAGAAAGTCGTGTGTGGTTGTCATGTTTTTACCCGTGTTTGGGGCTCAAGTGGTTACCGACCGACGCTGATAAATTTCGGTGCCACGACAGAATGAAGACTGGTTCGAGTTTCTAACCTTATTGATACCCACCGTACCTTCACCAGCCTACTCAAACAAAACGTCCGACGTAATTTCTGTTAAGTAACCGTCTTTATTTAGATAACTTGATGTACATGTAAGTGCAAATAAAAGTTAACTTTAATCGCGTGAATGAATGCGTGTGTGTACGAAAGTCCTTCCTTTTGTCCTCCCTCTAACCCTCTTCTATAACATTCCCATGTCAGTTGTACGCCCAACCACTATGATTCCTTTTCCAAATTACCCAGGTCTGTATTATGCATTCTATATTGTAAGGATATACGTAGTTGGGATCACTCAACCCCAGCCATATTCATGAATATTTGGATTTCTGGCAAAATAAATGTATTCACAGAAAAAAGACTATGTTTCATTGCCTTATGGCGAAATAATGCGCGCACCCAGTCTTCAATAAGGAGGGCTCGACTTCCTGACCTAGTGGACCTTTTGGTAACAAAAAAGCGGGCGGACTAAAAAAGAAAAAAGGGGGGCACCGCTGTGAATTGCGCGTTTGTGCTTGTTTAGTGGACTTTTGTCTCATTTTCTTGGACGTTTTGTTTCTCAGAGGCGGCCCTTTTGCCCACTTCGCCAAATGGGGGGGGGCTTCTTCGAGCCCCCCGAGCCCCACCCCCTGGGTGCGTGCATGGACATGGCCGTACTTTGTTGTAGCGCAGTCTCCGCTCGTTGTCGTATGATGCAGTACGTTTATGCCTATTTTTAATTGTCACTGTTTGATTATTAATCGTTGTCACGAGAACCAGAATTCATCGCAATCATGCCAGTGCACGATTCACGTGACAAGAAATGTTTTTCTGGCGCATGACTTGCATAAGTATAACGTGTCAATGTATCACGGATGCGTTTTTAAACGCGTTACAAGCACAGTGCTGTTGATAAGATCTACGATCATGTGGGTGACGATTCCATATGTACAGCTACTAATGTTGATTCTTTTTACGCAATAACACATGATACAAAAATATGCCACAAGATATTTTTGTTTTTTCCTTGTCCGTAGGCGGCTACCAACCTAGCGTAATTTTGCGAAACCGATTCACATCTGTTGCCCCTTATTTCCAGAATTGAATGGAATGACACATAGTTCAGATGCACCTACGTCTCGTAAACAAATTGGTCAGCAGGATTACCCTCCCTAGCGGGGATCAGGGTTCTGCGACATAGATAGTCGCAACGCAACTGGCAATTATTGCCTACTCTACGTTGTTAGTTATCAAGTTTAATTTCGTTGTCTTCGGGGAACTCAGAGTTGCTTGTAATGTTAATAAAATAAAGTGTCATGGGCGCACCCAAGGAAGTTCAGGTAGCTTGAACGAGCCCCCAGTTTGGCGAATTGGGCAAAAAAGTCTGCGTCAGTGAAACAAATAGTCTGCGTAAACGAGAAAAGGATCCAGAAAATCCCACGGGAAGTCTGCGCGGATGCACAATACGTGAGCCTGAACCTAGTGGCCTCGTTTTTTAGTCCTCGTTGATTTCTTTCACTAAAAGGTCCGCACACCGAAAAATCCTAGCCCCTCTATACGTAAGGCTGGGTGCGCGCATGGGTGTGGGAGAAAACTTGACGAAGAATCTCTGTGTGAAAACTGAGAGAAAACGTTACAATTCCACTTGGAAAGGGAGAGATGGGGTGAGAAGAGGACCTCACGTTGGTCTCAATCTGATAAACATATTCTAGTTTTAGTAGTCAGTAGGACCTGGTGTGCAGGAGGTTGAAGAAATGATTTTCTGAATAAGTTAACTTGGCAATTTCCCTCTAGCGTTCCATAATTATACTTTCTAAACGTCAATAGTTGTGCATTTTTGACTAATTTGCAGATTTATTTGAAAAAACAATGACATAAAATTTCAACAACAATGCCTACTCGTTGTTTACAAAAATAATCTCTGGGTTATCAGATAAAAATTTCATTTACTACAAACAGTTTGTAGTGAGTGAAAATTTTACTTGATCACCATTGCCACGAACTACATGTATGAAAGACTTTTCCTCAAACAATACCTAGGTTGTTTTAACAGGTACCTTTAAACATTGTTGCCTGCACTTAGCAAATAAAACGAGTACGAAACACGTCAACATGATGTTTAATTAATGTTTACGGCTTTTATTTTTTCTGTACCCAAAACAGTTTGTGTGGAACAAAGAAGGCGGACTGTCGTTTCTCTTATTAGTTCCTGAACAGTGATTGGCTTGACTTGTCAGCTCGATTGACATGTCAGAGCTGCCCTTTCACGGCGTCTTGCGCGTCGAAACCACCTTCAAACAGTATATAAACAGTTTCTCACCAACTATACTTTGAGAGCTAGTGAGTCTGCTCGCGATTAATGTAACCGCAAGCGATGAAGATATTATTGCTGTGCATTTTAGTCGGTGCGGCACCCTTAGCGGTTTGGGGACGCGTTATCAATGTGGTGAAAAGAGGTAAGTACGGATCAACACTTCCATGTGAGAGAATGGCATATTCGTATATTGGATGCTACTTCGTATAACCACACGGCAAACTGTTCGATATAAAGCGTTCGTGCCAAGACGTTTTGTTATTTCCTCAGTTCATGAATTGTTAGCTCAAACCGCGACTCGAAATTAAGATATTGGTCAGAAAATCCAGCATTGTCAGTTCATGGAATTTCTGGTTGTTTGCAAGCGCACCAACGCATTATAATGTCGTTACTGGTTAATGTGAGACCAATTTTACAACCGTGAGTGATCGACATGGACACTTAATTGTCGTTTGGCAGAATTAACGGTTTTCATACTTTTACTAAAAGTTTAGTGAAGTACAGTACTGGACACGTTAGTTTGACTGCAGGAGACAAATGTGATCTATAACGTGCATGATCATCGTGGTGAGTGTCATGTCATATTAATATTATTCGTTTATCCATAAAAAGGCCAGTGCGTGAATAAGCAAGTATTTGTGGAGGCTGACGGAACGAAAGTCACCTGTGCACAAATGGCCGCGAAAAAGATGTGCACAAAAGATTATGTCTTATCAGACTGTTGTTATTCGTGCAGCAACCCTGAGCCACCTAAGCCATCCCCAGGTGAGTAGAACCCGGAGGAAGCCTACCTATCCCCTTTGTCTTTAAACAGACGACAGCAATAATCTAATATAGCGGCATACACTCTGTAGACGAACCGCTAGCTGACGTCGTTGCGTCGTTTCTCACCTTCCTCACAGGTTAACGCGACACCTCTCGGCAAGATGTGGTCGACCGTTTACGAGGCGATGTGGGTATAGACCGATTAAGACGGTAAAAAGACTAATTAAATCGAGTGATATTCTCTTTTAAATCCTCCCACCAAAGTGTGTTAAAGAAATTGTCACTCGTAACTATGGCGGTAGATAGAACCCGTCAGTATCAGAAACTTGGGTCGTGCTCCTTTTGTTTGGATCAGGGCAAATACTGCTCAGGGATGATTCCAAGGCAATAAAACTCTGGCTGAAATGAATCAAATTATCGTGGACTAAAACAAGTTATTTTCTAGAAAATTGGCTTCCGAAATTCCATTTTGCGTGAAAATTTTTGTTATTGTTTTTTATATTCCCGAAGAAATAACATAACTATTAGCCAAATTCGATGTCATTGTCTTTACTGTAATGCAGGATACACAACATGTTAAGAAAATGGATAGCACATTGGCACGCATCTAGCAATCCCAACTGGCACATTTGACAGATTTCCATTCAATCAATCATAGAACGAAGGCTTTTAGTGCGTGAACCGTTTTCCTCCGTGTGAGAAATACCCTGCGAACTCATGAAAAATGACATTTTCCAAAATTGTTACATTTTATGACATATAAGTGTCTCCTTGTGCTCTGTTGTGTGGGTCACGTGACCATGTTTACTAACATTTTAGCAAAAAAGAAAGATACATTCATGACAATACGTCATTTTCTTAAACTTCATCTTTCAGATTGCCTGGACAATCCAAGAGCACGAATTGTTACTCGTTCCGGAATCAACCTAAACTGCGCAGACTTCTTGATAGAGGACAACCCAACGGTCTGCGTCTACTCAACAATCCGCAATGTGTGCTGTTTTTCTTGTAAAGCAAACGGATACGTTTAAGATGGAGTACGTTGACTTGGAAGCTTAGAAAATCTGCTTAGAAACCAATGCTAGAGAAAAGCGTCAAACATTTCGTTTTGTGAATACAACTTCCAGGTTTATCTTAATTTCAAAGTCTTATCTGATGTAGCATTTTTGTATTTCTAAAAACGAAATTTCCATTGTCACTGTAAAACTGCTCTGATCATTCTTTCTTGCTTATTTCAGTTGGACGCCCTCTATGAATCTAAAGCGAAAAAAGTCATCATTGAAGATATATACTAGAAATGATATTCTACGTGTACTCACATGCAGTGTACCGTTCTGCAATTCACTTACAATTTGATCTAAAAATGGATATTTACAGCAGCGTGACTGCATTCCATTGCACCTACACAGTCGTTGACCCATGCCACTAACTCACACTCAGCGAACCATGAAGAGTCATTTTTAGCAACAGCGTGCCTAATAGAGCTTCCCATTTTACCATCCATTATAAACAGTTTCCCCAAAGCAGCCCTTATGCAGACCCTAATGAATAAGGCAAAGTGTATTGGAGACGCAAAGTCTGACTTCCTCTGACTGCATGTAATAACACCCCAGAGTTGTCAAAAAGTCTGATTTGGTAGTCCCATATCCCTACAACGACACCAGTTCAATCTCAACAATTTTTTCACAACCTACTGTCAGGCGACTTAAACGTATCTCAGCTTTTCTGAAAGTTGGGATCATCGGAGCACTTCTACTGTTATGGTCGCTGCAGTTTGATACCGATTTAATTTATCATCGCTAAGGTCAATTTTTTTCGTAATCATCACAAAGTTCATTTGTTCGTTAAACTATGCATGGTAGCACTGATGTCGCTACTCACATACTTGGGGTAACTGAAACCATATTTACTGATCTTCAGTCTAACTCGTATATGAAAAAATGGGCTTTTTCAACTACATGTAATAAAGCTCTATATTTTTGAAAGAAGAACAACCAGTGAAGGTTTACAAAAATATATCATATCACAAATTGTTTTGTATTAAAAGCCGTTGGCCCAAAGTGCAATAAACAAAAATTAATCAGGCATCTTTACCACGCAGCCAACACACGTAAGAGTTGTTCTTTTCTTTTAAGGGCAAAGTACACGTATTTAATAATAGATGTATCTGGATTAGCTTGCAGGCTTATACAGGATTCCTGAGTTGTATGCTTCCATTGAACTTTTTACAAAACGTGACCTACATTCACAATATCATTTGAAAATCAAAAGCAAGAGGTATTCATCCTCTACAAACCATCATTGCAAATGAATAATAGTCTATGGTAATATTTCAGTTCCTCCTGTCTACTTACTTCCAAGTAAAGTTTTTTGGTTGGATCAACGTAACCGAATAAAACTATTAAGTAACGGTAACTTAAGCCTTGGATCAAAACAATACATAGTCTTAAGGTTACAATAGTATTTAAGAGTGAAGTACGGTTCCCAGCAGCAAAAATGCCCAAAGGGGTGATAAACCCAATGTCACGGATTTGAACCACACTATGCATTTTATCAGCTAAACCGCCGTTTTTGGCCTCTTTACCCGGCCTAATTTCAGGACTTAAGTTTCGTTTAAAAGGAAACAGATGATTTTATCACAGAGATTAAAGCTTTTTCTATAGAAGGATATCAAAAAAACTCACTTTTCAACCTTAAACAGTGGTGTAATTGTACTTTGAAAATATCGACTTCAGCGCACGCAATCGCAATTTCCCACACGCAGTCACGGGTATTTAAGCTTTTCCGTCGATGTATAGATGGCGCAGTAGTCAAGTACTACCTCAGTTGCATATCAAATTTGCATGTGGGAGTTCTGAGACTCGTCAGTTTAGTTATTGTCGACCGCTTGAGTGCATAAAGCGGTGACCTCCCGCTGAGAGCATGCGCTGATGAAGATACCACAGCTAACTCGATCGCTTCGCAATCAGGAGGTGAAAACACTCTCATGACCGCAGTTTTGAATTCCAGCTAAGCAAGCCCTATTTCGAGGAGCGGATTTGAATTGTTTTCGTCCCCAGACTGTGGATTGCAGGGAAGATTAGAATGAGGTCAACATCCAACTATCTGCGGCTACCTATCGTGTTGAAAGTTAGAAGTGTCAGAACCATAGACGGAGCACGCGGGATGTCTACGATTCCTGTTCTTTGGCGAAAACATTGCTATCGGCATAAAGAATGACCGTGGGTTATTCATTTTGAGTTGGACACCTGTATCCAAGAATAAATATTTATACTCTGAAATATCTCACCCTCCGCGTTTCGTTTCTTTGACGTTGTTTGAGGTTGCGGTATTGTGAAACAACGCCGTCGGGTGAGAGAAGTTGCACCGAGTAACTGGAATTAGCTGCAGTTCTTTCCTTTAGAATGCCCGGACTCAACTGTGTCATTTTCTTGGCAAGTCTCTTGCCTGCCGAAATCTTTCTGAGCATTGAAGACCTCGGCCTTTTCCTGCGCCAATCAACCTTTTATCTGCTACAGAAATGTTATGCC
>NMRA01000699.1:37648-52790 GCA_002633005.1 Phoronis australis | reverse complement strand
TGGCAACTCGCAATCCCCCGCGACTTAGACGAGAGCTCATCAGTCCCGACGAAGACTTCGCAGGTGGATCGTTAGGTTTCACAGGCTATCAGTTCGAACAGGAATACAGTGATGAAGAAATACTAAAGAGGCGCCGTGAACAAGCTCAGACAACGGAACGTGGGGACAGTTATTTGGCAAGCTGGGATTCGTCAGGCACTCACGCGGCTGTCGACCACTGCAGGCTACAGACAAGGAGATGTTCCACGGCCTCATACTTGCTATTTACAGCGTACTTTTCATTCTTCACTACTGCGATCCACTTCCTAAACATTTCGGACTCTCGAGGAAGTCGAAAAAACGATATTCCCGGTTTCCTCGCAACTGCATAGCTCCCACAAGCGGGAACGATGCACCGCAACATAGCGGCATTCACTCTCATTTAGTTCAGATGAACCACTGACGTCGCTAGCATCGTTTGTCACCATCCTCACAGGTTAACGAGACACCTCTTGGCAAGTTAAGGTCGACCGTGTGCGAGGCGATGTGGATATAGACCAATTAATAAGGCAAAAAAGACTAATTAAATCGGGTGGCATTCTCCTTTTATTCAGTTCAAGGTTTTCAGTGGTCCATAGGCGGTGCACTGCAGGGGAGCTGAGGGGGCTTTAGCCCCCACTTTTTTCAGTGCTGGGCCCTCTATACACCTCCGACATTACACTGCCAACTACACGAGGGGAAGTTGAGATTTCAAATTCATCAAAAACACAAAACATTCGTGCACAGCACAGGAGCTGTCTTGTAAGAAATGCCGATGCGTCACTGAACTTAGTTGAAGGCTGAAGGACGGACTTGCAAAAATTCGAACCATCATCAGACCACCATATCGCAAAGAAGGATTCTAAACGATAACAGTGATATTCATGAATGTATTGAATTTAAAAAAAAACTAGACTAAAGAAATTCAAAAATTTACAAACCCTAGATCGGATCGAAAAAGAAATTCAAGTCATTGGTCGTAAATTTGGAAAGATTGTCTTTGCATTTCCTTGATGCTTAGTGTAGTTCCCAGTAGTATTGTGCAATGAATTTAGGTTCTTCCAAACCGAATCGTTTGCTTGACATTCCCGTGCATACTGCAAAGGCTGGACACGTCGTGACTCAGTGGCGCACCTACGTTAAAAATAAGGTGTTGGCTGCCCGCGTAGAATCCGCGCACAGTGATTGACGGGAAAAGAACTTGAACTGCAGGAGCTGAAGTATGTGCATTTTTGGGACACGCGTTCCATAGCATTTTCCCCAGCCGCCCGGCGGAAGAAGCTGGACCAGTGTCTGTGTTTCAACAGCTCTATAGGCCAAGGATTTCGAGATCATATCTTTCAAAAAAATCTTCAGGAAATGACCGTATTAAAACAAACTTTTCCCGAAACTGGGTCAAACAGAACGACCTTGGAGCCAGAACACCGGTATAGGTTCGAGCTAAGTCGCACGTCTCAAATGAATCATAGCGGAGCTGACCAGCGACTAGCATTAGTTCTTCGAATTGCGCATGAATCATAGCGGAGCTGACCAGCGACTAGCATTAGTTCATCGAATTGCGCATGCATGGATCGGACTTCCCTGCGACTCGGACGCCACGACACCTGCCACCCGTGGCGGGAGCAGCTTATTTCTTGACTAACTTGCTTCTAAATCTGGATTTAAGCAAAATGACAAAGTCCACGCTTACACATATGCAAGCGTATCCAAATACAATTAAATGTATTTTCATGTGAAACCATTCAATGTTCTTTGAACATTGACTTGTGTGAGTTCTTAATTTTCTTAGATCTGCCCAATCAGGTAGAACTGCGTTTCAAGTCATTCGCTATAGGCACCGGAGTGTTCGCGTCGTATGACGTCATATGACGTAGGAGATGCGAGCCTCATTTGCATATGTAAGTGACATTTGTTGGTTCAAAAAAGAGGATCATGCCCGAGTACATGCCTGGGAAGAGGCATCTTTTTAAGGGTAAAACAAGTCATGTTCAAAGCATCCTAGTGCCATTAATATGCAGTCTTTGGGGACCAAAGTGGTGTCATTTTATAGCTAAAGAGTTAAGCTTTGGAACACAATGCTTGGATTCCAGACGACTTTAACATTTACTTTTGAAATCACTTCTGAATATCCGTTAAAATGCGCTAAAACAGTTGTCCCTTCCTGGTTATCTCTTCCTGATTTTATGTATCTTTGGGATGGTAAACAAAACGGTAAAGTCAAATCTTATTAATTTTTACTTTGTTTCAGGAGGAAAAATCAGGGACTCTCTATTTTGGGAGTAAACCATGCACTAGACGCAACGAAAATGGCTTATTTGTAATGCATAATGGAAAGTAGCGGTGCACAAGATAATTATTTGTCTGTAATTTTTAAATAAATCTCATTAACTTTGTCGCTAGGTTCAAAATTTCAGGCTTATTGTCAGAGGTTTACAAACCATTGCAATTTCCCCGCATTTTGACCCCGTATATCTCAGCTGGCCCAGCACTAATCAACTCCAGCCTTTTTCACAAGACGTTTCTATTTCAGTTGAGTTGATTGATACAATATAATTTTCTGGTAGAGAGTATATCGTTAAAGAAATCGCAAACTAGTGGCAACCACGTAGGCGTAAATTACCTTCAATACCGATACCTGTTTGGAACACTGTATCACCGATTAAGTGCTTGGTTTTGATTCAAATGTCGTTTTATTCATGTTTAGATTAGTGTCATTAAGTAAGGCGCATTTCTTTAAGTCATTTTTTATTTTCACCTGAATTCCACGTTTTTCGTGAACCCAGTATCCAGCAACAGATGTCACTTTAGGGGTGGCAAATTGTCCAACGATCCTGTCTTACAGTTTTAAAGTAGAATGCCACCCGATTTAATTTGTCTTTTACCGTCTTACTCGGTCTATATCAACATCGCCTCTTATACGGTCGATAACACCTTGCCAAACGGTGTCCCTTTAACCTGTGTGGGAAGGTAAGAAACGACGCAGCGATGTCAGTGGTTCATCTGCAGAGTGAATTCCGCTATATTGCGGTGGATCTTTTCTCCATGTCGGATCTATGAAGCTGCGAGAAAAGCGGGTATATCGTTTTTTCGACTTCCTCGAGAGTCCAAAATGCTTGGGAAGTGGCTCGCGGTAGTGAAGAATGAAAAGTAAGCTGTCAATAGCAAGTATGAGGCCGTGAAACATCTCCGCTTCTGTAGCCGGCATTTCATCGACAGTGATTTCTCTGACGATTTTCGGCTTACCAAAATACTACTGTATCCATACATGTATGTTCCGTTGCCTGTGCATGTTCACGGCGCCTCTCTATTATTTAGGGATCAGTGTATTCTTGTTCGAACTGATAACCTCTGAAACCTAACGCCGATCCGACCCGTGACGTCTTCGTCCGATGAGCTCTCCACTACTTCGGAATTGGCGCCCGGCGAGTTCCCATGTAGAAGTTTATTATTCTGCGTTCTGTTTCAAAATGAATTGTTCTCACCCTAACCAATGCTTACATAAAAAAGTTTGTCTCATTATATATACAATGTGTAATTCCTTTGAAGTATTCACGGGCACAAATGTTCTGAGAAGTCAGCAATGAATAAATCACTGTGGGCGGGATTCTCCTTAAACGATCATGATGAAGCGTTATGAAAGGTGTGGCACGACAAACGATTAACCTGTGCACATGTATGAAATGTTGGTGCAGCATAAAATGAGTATGAAGTCATCACACCTACAGTCTGAATGACAAATGATTTTGAATACAGTCGGACAATTTACGGATGGCGAAATGCGTTGTTATAGTGAAGTTGACAATCAGTGGTGACCAGGAAAACTCCAGAATTCATATTGTTGGGTTGCCTCAGTGATTTAACCAATTGTTGTTGCTGTGATATTAAAGAAACTGGACAAAAGCAAAACGCAATATAAAAAGACTTGCTGTGATTTTGTCAGTAAAATCAAGATATTTAGTCGGTGTCCGTTTTTAAATATGCTGGCATTTCAGTTTTCACCTCTGAAACTCATAATACACTCAACCTCACTTAACTAAAAGTGAGGCCTTATCTGAGTGTTGACTTATGGGCTAGCTTAAGGAAAGGTGGTAAATTACACAGATTGGTGACTTACATGTACATGTACTATAAGTGATGTCAAGTTTAGGGAGGGCTCCTGCATTTTGAAAGGTTAACTGTGGGGATGTCATATTTGAACCAGTTCACTGGCATTTAGATCAAACAACAAGTTTAGATACCTCATTGTTTTCATGTTAGTTTGTGCCACTTAACTGGGTGACCCGTGTTAAACCAGATTACACTCACATTAAATGTCATTTTCGAATTAAATTTACACCAACATTGTTTTTGCAGAATGGCTAGTTACGGCATGTGATGATGAGTTTAAGGAGGTGACAATGGCACCTCCCTTAACTGGATGGCTAACATCAGGATTGTCATACTTGTGCCATTTCACTTGCATTTATATCAGTTAATACATTTAGAGTTCTTGATTTTTCCATGCTACTTGTATAAAACAACCCGGTGATGAGTATTAAACCAGATTCTAGTTGCATTAAATATCACACTTTACTTTAAAATGGTCCAACATTGTACACAGACTAAAGGGTTATGTGTACAGTACGGGATGAGGAGGTACATGTAAGCGAGATCACCTGTATTTTGAACAGTTAACATACAGTAGGAGTGTCATATTTGAGCCAATTTATCAGCACTTATATCAGTAACAACAGTTGTTATTTACGAGACATAAAGACTTAGCATTTAGAACCCAATACACATTGTACATGGAGCTATATTTTGAATTGGAGACTATTTCAACCTTCATATACTGTTTAGGGTTATTGTTTATGTGCTGCATTTAGTTTGTCTGCTGTGAACTCATGGAAAACAAGAGCTACAATACAAAAATTGCCGTGTACTGATGAACTTTGTACTGTTTCCCGTGATCTCTGTGGTGAATGAAAATCTGATAATGCTTCAAACAGCAGGCATTTCACATGACTGTGTCAGTCACAACAAACTGCATACAGACAGCAAAATGATACATGGGACACTAGTCAGCTACACCCCTCCAAAAGGTGAAGTTACTGGGACACTGGCGGCTATATAACGACCACAAAAATCTGGTCACCAGTAGTTTTGCCGGCCTTTCCCAGTAAATGTCATTGAATCTTTCACTCTGACACTGTTCTCCACTTCCAACGCCCTGCATCAAAACCACTTGAACATTCCACAAATAATAACGTTTGTTCAGACACACTCCAGAGCTAACTCGCAGTAAGCATATTTGTTTTAACAGACAAAATTAAAATAAATGACACTGTTCATACAACATTGTAGGATTTGAAAAGTCCCGTGAGGGGAGGGGGAAACTACGATTTTTGAAGGAAACTGTTATGGAAATGGTTTGTCGGCGGTGTCTTGTTGTTTTAGCCGAGCGAATAAGACTAATTGAACTTTACAAAACCAATGAGATTTGAATTTCGAAACTCGCAAAAGGAGTCTTTTCGAAACTACTTTTGTTTGTCTAGTACTGTAAGAAAATGTACATGTTTCCCAATTCCATGTCTACGAGCGCTTTTTAGAAATAAATTAAAGTAGCGTCGGGGCCTGGAAAATACGACTTTTGATCATTGGCAAATTGATTCGCACATAACTGGTCAATCAATGGCGAATAGTTATTCACTTTTTGTTGAGTTTTGTCGTCATCCTCATTGTGAAGAAATTGCGAAACCCGACCAGTTATTTTCGACTTCAAATGACATGAAATCCCATAGCGCCAGAAGATTTTTTGTCAAAAGAGTTGCAGCTACGGAATTTTCTGACGTAGCACGCTAGTAGAGGCGCCACTCTCCTAAATTACCGAATTCAGTTTACGGTTAGTGCATTGTAACGGTAAATTCTCGCGTCTATTTTACTGTCCAGTACCACGAACATTGAATTCGGCATTGAAACACTGTTCAGAGTCGTCCAATAATAGAATTGTTGGTATCGTGAAAACTTTTGACATCCCACCACACAACAGCCGACCATTACTAGCAGACAGCGTACATGTACTTGCCGGCAGTAAATCTTGCTTATATTGGCAGTTGTCGCTAGTGAATAGTGAGGTCACAACTGATAGATAAGATCACTCGTCCCCAATGGAAATATGCGGAATTGGAGGTCCATGTACTATAGTCTATGATGTCAGTAATCCGAATTTCAGAACAAACTTTGCTGTTTCGAAGCCCTACAGTCTTCAACTAGGATAAGTCATGGGCTCTTAAATGTCACGGGTGTACAGTTTTCAAAACGACCACAAACTTTTCTTTGTTAAAAAACGCCGAGTTATATTAGATTGATTTCCACTTAAACCACCGCAATGGACAAGGTAAGTGCCAGGTGAGTACAAGATTTTGCATTGTCCACCGAAGGCCGTTAGCTGTACAGCATGTGTTGATATAAGTTCCACAATGATGCGATACGCAGTCGGAACCACATGTACCTGGGCGGTGTGGAATTTCGAGGTCTATTGGAGCTCATTACCATGTTGTTCCTAGCTATTACACAGCTGTTAAGAGTTGTTTTACAAACTTTGTGGTTTTTAGCCTTCCATTGACGATGTAAAAACTTCTCCAAAATGCGACTCGAAATTAGTGTCATTAAAACTACATTCGTCTTTGAGTATAGTAGATTATTGTCTGCTATTAAAAAAAGCGTTTTAGGTATTCTGCTGCTTAATTTGTGGAATGGCATTAAGCGTCGGGTCGGGGCGCCAAGATTTGTAGTGTCATCTATTATCCAGTTTTTCGTCGATTCTTCAATCAACCGTTCTTCTTGCAAGGGTTGTGTGCATTTCACGATTTATCGAAACTTGTTTCATTTTGTTTTAAGATTTTTAGCATTTTAAAACCAAAAAACAGCATTTCAGATCAAGTTTTGCGAAGCTGCCATCATTTCCCGGGAGATGTTGCAAAAATTAGAAAATGGCATATTGTGGCATAAGACACGTAACAACAATCCCTGCCAATGCGACACACCAACACTTCGGCTTCAGACGATCTGTATTAGAAGTCTCCGAGATGGCGACGCTTCGTTAACATTAGCATACAATAAGTCCAGAACTTGATTTATTCATTTTAATTTGCATAATACTGTAAGCAGTAATACAGCCTGTCAATGTGAAGAAATTAAATGAACCCAAATAACTTCCCGAAGTACCGCCACGGATATTCTTCAAGTTTGATATATGTAAACCCCTACTTGTTGCAACAACTACAATGTAACTACGCAAGGTTTCTAGAACGTTCTAATGTTTCAATTTACGTTTAGCAACTATAAGGGACAAAACGTGAAGTAATTACAGAAATTCATCACCAGTGATAGAATTGCTGCAGGACGGGATTGAACTGGAACCCTCTGGTACAACACTTCTGGGCGGCAGGCGGCACCAGAGGATTATTAATTTAAAATGCGTTTGCCTGACTTGAATGAACCTATGTAATATTTCTGATCCTAAAATGTTTAGTGCAGATGATCACAAATTGTTGTGTCGCCTCTCCCACCCAGAAGTCCGTACCCTGACTGTTGCAGTACTTCTTTATGCATTATACATTGCTCCTTGCTAGTTCTAAAGCTTAGTTATGCACCTTATATTTGCCGTCAATCTCAATTAAGTTGTACATGTACGTAACAAAATAGATATTGTGTACCGTTCACCTTCTTTATTTTCTTAACCAAATTTTCTAAACTTAAAGTAAGTATTGCTTGTGTAAAGATCTTGCACCTCCATTTTGGTTGATATGAATTCTAATTAGTCTGATCATCTTTCACGTATATCAGTCTCATCATTGTTTATAGCATTATTCTGGGGATCGTTTCTGGTCAGTGACAAGAATTCGTATAAATTACTAGAGCTGATGAAAAAACTTAAATCTTATATTACATCATTCGTTAATAATATTTTTTATTTACATCTTATAACATGTCAGACCATTCTTAGAAATAGTCGAAATTAATCTATTTTAATGAATCATTTTTAATAAATTTTATCAACCATAATTGATTCTGTACACTTGTCGTGCACGTGCCGACATAGCACTTGTGTACACCTGTCGTGCATGCGCAGAAATAGTGTCTGTGTATACCTGTCCTGCACGCAAAGATATACATGAATACAGAGGGACAAAGGGACATTCACACCGAACTGCTCCACCGAGAAAGGGCACTGTCTCAAATGGGACACCTTAAGATAAAAGGCTAAACATCATTTAGCTTCGAAAAAGTGACAGTGCATTCCACCGTCGTGTGGTCCCAAATCGAGGCAGGGAAAGACCTCCTTCAACATGAAAACACGATTATTTCACAAAAAAACAGGAACATAGAGGTAATCGATTCCAACATTGGGCCTGTTAATAAAAACACAAAAAGGTGGCCCCTTGAATGTCATGAAGGCCTCCTTCAAGGGCGGGACTCCTAAATATTGAAATATATGTTTTAACAAAGATCAGGAAGTGCGCAGCAATTGATGTTATCTGTCATTCATCCATTTTCTCAAGTGATATACAGTTTCGAGAAAAAAATAAAACGGAAGGTGTTTCCGTTATCCCTTTTCAGCGAGGGGCCTCTGGAGAAATATAGTTTTGCATTCACAAAATTAATTTATTGATTTTAAACATCCAGTAAATTAGTACGTTCCGCAAAAGCTTCGCTTTACAAATTTCCTCGATTTTTTGAAATATATATTTGCGTTTAGACTACCTGAACTGCAAAAGCAAGAACCCTAGCGACAGTGTTCCGGCCAGGGTCCTGAAGAGGTAAGTCATGCACTGATACAGATTTGTTAAATGTCCTCTTGAATTTTCTCTCTTATCATTTTTGCAGTCTTTTTTTCTCGACTGTCCTCGGCACCATGCCTATGTCGGTTACCACGGTTTAACCCAGACTCCTGAAATTTTTTGGGGGGACCGTGCCCTCCGGTCCCCCTGCTTCCTACGCCCCTGCATTATGTGCGTATATAATACGCTGTAGGTCACCTTCGATAGAGACTTAAGTCCTGCTTTGATTTCTCAGTCCAGTTTCCTCAAATGTTACTACTCCTTGTTTAACAAAGCGGAGTCCTCGTTTTGGACCCCCACAAGATTCGAGCAAAGGCACGCCTATTCATGATGACATACTGTAAACCGTTATCGATCTTCTGGGAACAATGGTGCGCTGTCTGGCTCAATCGAACTACATGTATACATGTAGTTGTGCGGCGCTAACTTCTCACGCCAACTGATTGTAAGAAAATATGAATTTATGAAACTCTACTAGCAGCTCAGCTGTGATTCACTTGAAACAAGACACTCATCTCGTACCTATCATGCGGCTACGGTCATGCTTTATTTTGTTTTGTTCCGGTTTGGAGAAAGTTCGTTTAATTTTGGGTCATATCTTAAAGGTATGTTTTAAAAAGTTGGCGTTCCGGGTTCCCTGTGGGTTGCACGCAACAGTCCGAAATAGGGATTCAACTAAGCTCTTTAAATCTACTTATACAGTGTATTTGTGGGCTTGTGAAAACACTGATTGTCCTTTCTTGTGCTGTTTGAGCCTCAGTAATAACCGCATTTTTGGCTGATACATACACTGAAATCGAGATTGAAATCCAAGTTCAATTTTCAATATTTTTGAAAATAAATAGGGATATTTTCATGCAACGCCCCTAAATTAAGGTCTTAGTCCCTAATTCTTACTTTATGACTCAGTTAACGGTCCAGTTTTAGTCCGTCGTCCGGCGTGCAATGTATCTACTAAACCCCTCACAGGATCTTGATAAAATTTAGCGGATTTGTGCCTATGAAGCATACAATGGATTACGACGAATTTTGAACCTATCCGAAAACAAGTGTGCCACCTAATGGCAAATTTAATATTTTACGTTACCTCTGTATCTTCGGAGATCCTCAACCGGCGGATTTTCACAAACTTGGCCGTTAGGCATCAATTAGTGACATGACGCTATCCTCCCGTGTTCGGATGAATTCAAGGTACTTTGCGCCACCTTGCGGCCATTTTTACTGTTTACGAGTCTGTTTTTTTTGGCGTCCGCACCTCAGTCAACCAAACAACTTCAAGGATGACTGTGAAAATTGGCATATATAAATGTAATCCTACTGTTAAGAGGATGGATGATGGTGAATTGCCATCGACTTCAAATAATCTGGCGCCTCCTAGTGGTAGTTTTGGTTGTTTTTGCACCCATGGCTATATAGGACATGAGCTGTAAGCCACAGGAGGCCTAGAAAACCACTTCTGTCACCACTTCAGTGGGTAATTTAATTCTGGTGTTTTTGACGTCACAAATCCTTTTACTTTATGAATCAAAGAAGTTCCGGCGTTTAAACTTGTACATTTTTTATATTTGTGAAATTTGATGTCAAAATTGTGCCATTTCAAAAAAAAAATTACATGGAATTAAAAGTAAGAAAAGAAGAAAATTAATTGTCCATGAAGGATGATAGTGCAGACTATATTCATACAGGTTGTATTAAGTCATAATAAACACACACTTCGTTATATTTTTCAATTAAATTTAGAATTATAGAAGAAATATGAATTTAGGGTTGCCACCTGTTGGCGAAATAGGGAACTATTATTCATAGTTTATGCTGTTTTTACAGTTGTTAAAGCCATAAGTAACAAACTGAGTATGTCTCACTTTTACTTTATCACACATTCACCAATCTGGCATACAAAAACAATCATTGTTACAAGTCAAAAGCATACAATTTGTCAAAAATGGCGACAAAAATTACAGAATAACAACAAATGCAATTGGATGAAATACAAATGGAAATTAACATGGTAAAAAGACATTATTAAAGATGTAAATACAAAAATAGAAACATGTTTCACAAATCACCAGGCTCACTGGGCCAGTTAATAGCCCGGTTTGTGTCTCTTGAGAACATGTAATTCCAAGTTCCTCCAGCTGGGATGCAAGTGCATCACAGCTTTACTCATCACCTGGCTCGAATTCATGACATTCTCACATTTTTGGCAGTTGCACATTTCAGTGCCTTTTACTCCAGCTTTTTCGCAAGAACACATTGTCAGATTGATTGATAATTGTTCTTTTTGCACGTGCAGCTAACGTCTTTAAAGGACAATGCCACCCGATTTAATTAGTCTTTTTACCGTCTTAATCGGTCTATGTCCACATCTTATACGGTTGACCTCACCTTGCCGAGAGGTGTCGTGTTAAGCTTTGAGGAAGGTGTGAAACGACGCAGCGACGTCAGTGGTTCATCTGTAGAGTGAATGCCGTTACATTGCGGTGCATCGTTCCCGCTTGTCCGAACTTTGAAGCTGGAATGCAAGCGCGAAATATCGCTTTTCTACTCGAGAGCCCTAAATGCTTAGGAAGTGTCTCGCGGTAGAGAAGAATGAAAGGTACGCTGTTAATAGCAAGTATGAGGAAGATGAAACACCTCCGTGTCCGGTCCGACATTTCGTAGACAGTGATTTCTCTGACGAATTCCGGCTTACCAAAGAACTATCCATACGTTCCGTTGCATGTGCATGTTCACGGCGCCTCTCTAGTATTTTTTTCTGTGTATTCCGGTTCGAACTGATAGCCTCTGAATCCTAACGATTCGATTCGTGAAGTCTTCGTCTGATGAACTCTTGACTACATGTAAGTCGGGATTGGCGCCAGACGAGTTGTCATGTAGACGTTTATTATTCTGCGTCCTGTTTCAAAATGAATTATTCTCATGCTAACCAATGCTTATATGAAACTGATACAAAGTCTGTCTCATCAGATACAATTTATAAAGTCTTTGCAGTATTCGTGAGGGCAAATGTTGAGAAGTCAGCAATAAATGAACCACTTTTGATGCCGGCAACAAATTTAACTGATTAAGGTAATTGACTGGGCACCGAGGCCGTTTGAGTGCATGGTAATTCAGTGTTTCCTGACAGAAAGCTGTTGTGAAGCAATAACTCGATTTTATGTGCTATGGCCACATGTTAGGAGAATCTTTATTTAATACAAATACATTATTCAAATCTTAAGAAAACAAAAATGCTTTCAACTCGACTTGACATGTTTCGGTGTCATTTATTCAAACATCATCTTCGGAAGAGAGAATTCAGTGGCCACCTAGCTAGGCCCAGCAACAAGTAATGAAGCCCAGATACAGTCAGTTACAGGGAGTGACAATGAACTACACCAACAATGACAACCTGTGGTGTGCCAGTTGCCTATTGCGTTTACACAGTAATCATTTTATTGTATAAACTTAAGAGTTGTATTGACATTGAAGTCTCTGAAATTGTCGAATTTATTTAACCCTAAGGACAAAATTCCTATGGGTCTACGGTCCAGGGTAGTGTGCAAATTTATCTGTGCTGGATGTGGCTCCAGCTATGTAGGTGAATCTGTTCGCCATTTGAAAACCAGGACCAAGGAACATCTGAATTCTGACAGAGGTTTACTTGTATATATTCACCTACAGAGCTCCAATGATTGTGATCAGTAGTGCGCTTTCAATGACTTTGCAATAATAGACCAGGCAGTAACAACAAAGGAGCTTAAAATTCGTGAGGCTCTACACATCCTTTGGTGCAAGCCCAATCTCAATAGGCAACTGGCACACCACAGGTTGTCGTTGTTGGTCTAGTTCATGGTCACTCCCTGTAACTGACTGTATCTGTGCTTCATTACATGTTGCTGGGCCTACAGTGTAGCTAGGTGGCCACTACATTCTCTCTTCTGATGATGGTTTTGAATAAATGACACCGAAACATGCCAAGTCGACTTAAAACAATTGTTGTTTTCTTTAATATATGCTGCTTCTTGCTAGCATGGAGATTATTCAAATCGTTGTTACTGTACAGCCTTTGCCCTGACGGTATGTGGAAGGGGAACCCGACTTCGCGGACCGCGACGAGTAAGTAGATTATCAGTTTCGTGGTTAATTTACAAAAATAAATACGTGCACATTATTTCTTTGGCTCACTATTATATAGTCTTTTCGTGACCAGAGGTTTACTTTCCAACTCAAGCTGCTTTATGTTCGTTACAGTCCCGGCGGCCTTGAAGGGCCTGATCGGGTTCGGAACCACTGGCCGTGATAACGAGGGTTCCGAGTCACTGGCTTGGAAAACAAGCGTTTTGTCTGTTTAGAACTAAAAAATCACAAGTACAAACAACACGGATCTAGGTTCTCCTGTCTGTATTTCACTGAAGAATATTTCAAATTTATCTCCGAACAGACCCCAAACTCCTGCTAGGGACCATGATAAATTGGCCTGCCGAACTTTGTAGGCTACGGTGGGTCCAAATACCAATAAATTCGTAACATAGAAATAAAACAACACTTTTTATCAGAACTCGGTGTATTTTTAAGGCTTTTACATGGAAGTTTGATGATTGATTGGTGTTAAACGATGAATTCAAACGATAAGCTGGCACCAGTAACCCGTGTTGTGAACTGATGAACAGACTGCGTGTGAAACCAATGACGTCATTGGATAATTTCAACACCTCTGTCTGTCGTCAGTTATCAGGTAACGCAACCCAAAGTTCCATTATCGAGTAGAACTACTCGATCTAAATTGATAGAAAATAGGTTGTTTTGGTGTGCTATTCTCCTTTAAAACCACTGGGTGGTGCACGTGGAAGGGATGTCCACACAAAATGAATCTCGTTCTTCCTGATCAACCATCCATGGCCTTCTGGTGATGGAGTCTCCATTTATTGGTCGAGTGCACTCCTATAAATTCGTTAGCACACTGATAATTTGCTCGTTTAACGAGCTGTCGAAGAGCATCGAGATTGGATGGCAAATTGCGTTCAAACACATTTTGGTATCTGACAATTTAGCGGGCTTGATTCACGTTTGATTCTACTCCATATAAAGCACACACACATTCTTGTATATCGGATAATATTTCCTCGTCAATTGTGTAGCTTGCTCCAAGTTTTGCAAACGTGCTGCAAAAGGAATGCAATTCCAGTAAAATGCGCAGCACCTTTACCTTCCCATTTCCCTCGAAAGCGCCAATAGTGTCACATCTGGTGAAGATATGCACTCGGAGGTGAGCATCACACTTTTCCTTGCGGAGCGAGAAGACAAGGTTGCTGAGATATATAATCTCATTACGTGCATGTCCCACACCAGTCAGCAGGAATTACGGGAGCGCGGTCCAGCACATGCATGCACTTGTTGTGTTGACAAATGATGCATTCTGGAGGAAGTATGTTATCTTTTATCCTTGAAACTTTGGCCAGCTCAGAATTTCGTCTAGGTTTCTTAAGCAGCTCGAGCAATTCGGAAAAAAATAATTCGTTATTTTTCGTCCATATGCGTGAATCTGCATCTACTCACAGGCGTCCTCAGCTTCTGATCGTCCCCAATACACTACACATGATACTACAAGGTATGGCACTCCCGACTAGAAATTCCACTGGTGCTTCATTTCAGCCCTCCATAGCTAACATAAAACTCAATAAATTTACACAAAACAAGGTTTCAACAAACCATTGGCAATTGTTCTTTCTTCCAATACCAATCACGGTGTCCTGTTTAGGCGACTTCGTAAGAAAATCGCGGTCAAAGAACAAAAATGTTCACAGATAGCCCAAACACACTTCCATCTTGGACGGCTCGAGGTCAAGGACGGTACGGAAATTACCGATGATTTACAGATGAACGGCGTTATCGACATCGTGACTTTACGCAACAAACTGGCAATTTCCGTACCGTCCTTGACCTCAAGCCGTCCAAAGTATCCACAAACAATGACCACGCACCTTAGTAACTATTACCGCGCACACGAATCCTTTCCGTGGAACCTAAACACCAAATTTTAATATCCGTGTATTGTGTTGTATTGCTCACGGTACTGGTTCAGACTCTGTTGTATTAAGATTCCAATGCCCAACCCTGTAATATGTAGTTTGAGTAAAATTTCTAGACAATGCAGGTTTATGTATTTATTCTCCTTCAAATGAAGAGTAAAAATCAAATTCTGCACAGGTTTTTTAAAAGTAATCACTTATTGGAAGATCACACATCTAAAAAATAAAACAATGTTTGACAATTTTATTCATTATCTTATTTGAAAATTGCCTACCTCACAGACAACTCAT
>NMRA01000699.1:6669-36310 GCA_002633005.1 Phoronis australis | reverse complement strand
TTCTAGTCTACAGCACTCAGCAGTATACTGTGTGGGCTACCAGGACATGCAGCTGTTTTCTGCACAAACGTTTGTGACATCTCTTCTGCTTTTTGATCTACTGATCTACAGAGTTCCACAGTCAATCAGATTTCGTCAGGAAGCTTTCCTTCTGACATCACAATTTTGTGCTGTTTGATAAGCCTTGAATTATACAGGCATCACACTCCATGGGAGCAGCCATATTGAAGTAACTAAGCACAACAATACAATCTGGCTCTCTGATTGGTCAACTCAATAGAAAAGTGCCATCAAGTGGCAGGAATGTGCATCATATTTTGTGCAACAAAAACACCTTTTTTTAAAAAAATGTGCAAGTATAGACGTGGGAACTTTTTGGAATTTGATTTATAGGTATATTATCTAGCCACATAGAAAAAACTAGGTTGCCCCCCCAAAGTACTCACAAGGATGAACGCTACAAGATCTGGCCCACCGACTATTCCCATCTGGATAAGGAACAAACTGAGCAAAGTTTATAGAGGTAAATGGTCTAAATCAAAACTTATTACCTCCTGGACAGAATATAGGTTTACAACCCAGGCAGAAAGATAAGTTAACAAAACCAGCCTAACTGCAACAGGGTCTCAAATTTCAGTAATATATACCCATTTAAAAACAAAATCTATAATGGTAAATAAAATGCGGAAACATAAATTCAGATAAATTACGCATGTTCAAGGAAAAGGAATAGTACAGTGGTCCGAATTCATCTAAATGTGATGGCGACACTGAGAAATCCTGTCAGACCGAAAAATCCAGTGGCTAAACCACAGAATGAACAAAGTACCATTACCATGTGGTCCAGGATCATGATCAGTGCCTGGACAAAAATTCAGTCCAGGTTAAATTTAGATTTGTGCTGTTCACACAAGCAGTTCTGGTGCAAACAAAGCTTGCGACAACACACAAGCCTACTTCCCTACACAGCTTTGCTGACACAACAATGCCACCACTGGATTTAGCAGATCAGCCCGACTATTTACAGGTACAGCCACTGTACTGTTTCCTCCCTTTGAATTTTTACAATGCTACATCCTTGACAATCGCAGATTGCCTCTATCCGTGCATACTCCACTTCCTCTGTCCCAGTTTCCCCACATTTGCTGAAAGTGACCTATCTCAACAAATTACTTTGGACCTGTTGTGGTATAAGCCAGTAACCTTTGGCAAATACTTTTTCCCCAACTCGTTCCTCAAGCTTCAAATTCTCTTTGACATATCTTCTGGGAGTAGACTCTTCGGCCTCTCTCTAGCCCCCTCACATAGTTGTCCAGAAGGGTACCTTCTTGCTGGTTGTGAACTTTTCCATACCCAACCTTTACTAATAATCGGCAAGTCTCCAACTTCAGCAGAAGCCACTTCTTCAGCATAAGCCTTTCCTGATTTCTAAAATTGTATTAATGAAAAATTAAACATATTAAATTTAATGTGGCCATTTCGGCTCACAAAATATGAATACCAAGCTAAAGTGAAGGCACCAATATTTTTGACGGCTTTAGCATGTTAAATTAATTTCATAATCGCAGAAAATCATTGATAGACAAAACATACTCCTTAGTTTCTAAAAGTAGTTCATGGGCAGAAGTCATATTACACATTTGGTGGTTGTTATGAAAAGTTATGATGACTACCTTTTTTCTATGCCAATGTATACATGTAGTTGAATAAACATCAACACATTTGAATAAGATAAGTTATAAGCAATCACGATGTGTCAATAAAAGTATTTTTGCATGAATGACGTGCTTCTAAAAATATTCTTCAGGGTCAGACCCTGGAGTTTAGTGATTCCTACCTGAGCTCACACGAAGCAGGACGTTGAACCTTGACTTTAAACGTCTTCATAGTCATTTTTCAGACCTCTATCAAATTTCTCCTCTAGTGTGCAGTGGATGTTCTAAGTGTATTTGGCGACGCCAATATATCTCGAGTGTTGTAACGATGATTCGGGCAAGTGAACCTAAAACGGTAGATTATGTAGCTCCTGCTGCACACAGTGCCTCCGACTCCGAGGCAGACACTGAGACAGACTACTCAGGAGGACACGTCCCACCTCCACATCAGCTCCACGTACTCTTATAAGGTGCTCAAATGTCTCGCTCTATACCTTGTGCATTTCCCTAGAGTTTCCAAAGTTGTTTCTCTCCGCAATTTGTAGAAATACCACATTCGATGCAACTGGCAGTGCCAGATAAATAGATAAATTCGCAAACTCGCACTTTAGGTCAGCCATCATTCAACTAACGCATTGTAAGCTTTAGTTTGGTATTCAGACGAATTGGATGAACAAATTTAGTATAATTTCATATTTTATTGGGAAATGCTAGTGTCCTTAAAATTAATTAAAAACATTTAAGCGAACCAATTGTTTTAATTGTTGTATTATACCACGGCATATTAATGCGTAGAAACGGCGCACAACTAGTGACTGGTTTAACATGACAAATACACATACGGGGTCTGAAAATAGTGAAATTCAGACACCTATTACCAAGCCTGCCTGAAGGGCTGAAAAAGTTTTTATTGTATTAATTTCAAGGGCATGGAGTCTTCTACATGTCCAAGTTACTATTTTTAGTTTTCTCGCGGGGGCAGCTTCGCTATAAGGGTACAGCTTACTGCTGGTTTTTCACAAGACGGAAATGTACCTCCACGGAAACAGTTCCAGTGTTACCATGGTAACCGATATTGCAGTGTCGGTGCCGTTTTTACTGACATTGGTCATGAACCAATCATGTGATATCAAAATTGTTCAGAAACGATTATGTTTGAAGCAGAAACTGGAGTAGACAATTTGGTCAAAAATGACTCATTCCACACCAAGAAATTGCCTCATTTTGCCCCCCCCCCCAGAACACTCCTCTTGTATCTCCTAAACCACCAAACTCTGTGGTGTCATACTTCACCCACTTTCTCTCATCCCTAATGTAATTTATCAGACTAAACATGGATCTGAATGGTTGACCCCCCACCTTGCCGCATGTTGGCTGTACAGTGGTCGGTGGATCCGTGGACTGATACTTAAGTGACCTGTTTACCATTGAGGCAATTACATTACTAGGCAATGACATTGCCCTGGATGCCGCAGGAATGCAGGTGCAGTAGTGCATCCCCAAAAACAGATATGCATTTCATGACACAGCAAATGAAATCAAATGAACCATACATATAGGAGCATAGATTTATAATTAACACATACCATGACTCTGGCTACAATTTTGTCAGCATAACTTGAACATATCCATGAAACTGTCAAGGTTTGCTCGAGTTTTTCTTACTGGTTGCCATTTTCTAGAAGTTGCATGAAATCACGCTTGTTGACGAATAAAAAGTCAAAGGAACACAAACCTTACAAATTCCACCTGATACCTTCCCATGCTATTTTGCAAGTGTCATGCTCCAGTGTCACGCGCTTCATTCAGTCTCACGCTAGGCTTTGCCTAACTCACTTTACTCATTTTTTGTTATCGTGCACGTGGTGAAAAAGTTAACGGTGACCAAAAAAGTGTAGTTGGAATTCTTCGCCAAAGTCATTTTAATCCATGTAACTAAACTTTATCTAAGATATGTATAGAAGTAGAAAGTAAGCGGTTTTAAGTGATATATTTAAGTGTGGAATGTATTTTTGACGAGATGAAAACTCCTAACCAGTGGTCGGATTTGGTCTACCGCCCGTATAAATTACACGGGACTTAATTCGTACATAAAGCGATGGGAAGTATTGTTGCCCTAACCGGTCAACCAAGGGGCTACGTGCTGCCTACACCAATCGGTAAAGTTACTTGACGCAAATGCATACTGCTGACACAAATTGTGCCCATTACTGTCCTCATCTCCAACGTACAGCCATTCTTTCACACAGCTAATGCTTTATGCCCACGTCGGTTGCGAGAAACGCAACAGATCCGATGAACTTAGTTCTTCAAAGTCTACGCAGCTTTCATTGAAAGCACCTCCAAAGGAAGCCGCTTTCTTAGAATAGACTGCAGTTACTCAACTTCTGAACTTGTGATTGGTTTAAGAAGCCACCATGTATTAGACTTGTGTTGGATTTAGCGCCACCTCTTGTTCAATAATGTAACACTTGAACTCATGAAATTTGTTTTTCTACAGCAAATGTGCAACTTAAAACCTACGTGGGAACTGTTCAGGTATCAGTTGCGTGATGGTATATCTAGCCGTAAAGAAAAAATCGCTTTCACCCTGACATGGTCACAGGATGAAGCGCCTGGAGCTACGTACCATAGACCCAATTCACGCCGACAGGAGGCGCGTTCCAAAACGAGGCTCGCTACGATAGCTCTGTTGGCATATTCGCTGACTCAGGGTTGTATTCTGCGTTGGTCGGACGGGCTAGAAAAATACGGGCACTCAACTGTATGTTTTAGAATCCTTAAGGACGTTGATATTTGAAAGCGTTGGGTCGTTGCAATACACCGCAACTAAGGAAAACATGTGTCACGTTTTTCCCCGTGTTTGGGTGGGCGCAGGTTGTTACAGACCGGTGCTAATAGCTTTCAGTGCAACGATTGACTGAAGGCTGGTTCGAGTTAATCCTTTATAAGTCCCGACAGTACGTTCACAAGCCTATGCAAACAAAACGTCCGACGCAATGTTTGTTTATAATTCAGCCAATGCTGCAAAGCTTTGACTTGTTATGAACTTCTGAGACACGTTCAGCAACTGTTATACTAGTCGATACATTAACCTGCTGTCTCCTTAGCTGGCTCTCTAATGACTATCGCTGTAACTGCTGATTCTCTTCACCGCAACTCAATTGTAGTTTTCCTGATTAACTTTCTTGTACTTACTTGATCTGACTAACACAAACCCGTGCTTGTGTATTTATAGCCTAATGCATTGTTCTGGAACTTTACATCAATTCGAGCACAATCTAGAACTTTCCTGAATCTACCTAATCATTCTACAAACATATACTAGTCTCTAGAATATTCCAGACTACATCAATCACTGTCATGCTAGAGTCTTCTAGAAAGTTCCTCACTATACTGTAGTAAACAAATGACATCATCATTGTACTGACCTCAGTCCTCTAGAAAGTTCCATACTATTCTGCAGCAAACAAATTACATCATCACTGTGCTTAACTCAGGGGTAATGCCAAACAAAGCAATACCTGTACAACTTAAAACATTATCAGTCAATATTCTGACAATACACCCCTGTCAAAGAGAAAATTACTCTGTAATGTTCTAACACATAATTTTCTGGCATACATAACATGCCTCATTAGCAGTCTCTAAGTATCTGTTTCCTTGTTGGAAACTGTAGCTACAGGGCCAATCAGATCAATCGCGATCCTTTTGAAAGGCTCCTCCATCAAAGGCATCTCTCCCAGGGGTATCTTGGTCACACGACCTTTAGGGTTGTGTTGTGGCAGATGTCGCATGATCTTCAGAATCGGGTCACTTCTGATGCCACTCCTGGCCAATAGAAATTGTTGGTGATACGGTCAGTTGTCTTCCTAACACCGAGGTGTCCACCGAGTATAGACTCATGAGCGAGCCTCGTCACGGTCTTCCGTAAACTACTCGGGACGACAACAAGTTTCACCTCGTCACCGTCTTTCTTTTTGAACATCCGATAGAGTATTCCTCGTTGAACCTCCATCATGTACGACCCCTTGCCTTTGGTCTGTCACTGAAATTTGGCTTCAGCTTGCTCCCATAACTTCTTCATTGATGAATCTTCATGCTGGGATTCCTTGAACTGCTTTAGTCCCACCTCTTGTATCGTCGGGGACACAGCTAACGGTTTAATGTCTGATTTTTGTCGCTCTGCCTGATCCCTGGTAGTCACTGCTACCGCTTGCTTGCTGGATTCATCAGGATCTGCTCCTACCGACATGTCGGCCACCTCTTCTAGCTGGAGTTGAGGTCACTGGGTTTTCCTCTTGGGAAGCAGTACCCTTCTGAGAGTCATCTTTCGGACCCTCCACTAGGCTATTGCTTGTACTGTCCTCGTTGGCAATTTTTGCTGTCACTCAACATCGCTTGGGTCCAAGGCGCCAGGTTCAATGCACGTCCCCGATAATCAAATCGCCCACTGGACTCTCCATACACATTGCAAACACTTCTCATGTGCAGTACAGTGTCTTGATGTTGATCTTTGCGACAGGCAGCCATCTCTTTGTAGAGTCCGCCAACTCGCATGACCACTTCCGGCAGGTCACATCTCCTGGTGCGACTAGACTGAATCGAACCACAATGGTTGTGCAGCCTGTGTGTCTCAACACTGAGACCTTCTTCATGCCAACATACCCCTCCTTCAGACGCAGCTTTCCTTTTAAGGCGCATTCAGGGTTAACATGCTTCCTTACTCTGAGAACCTCGGTGGCTGACAGATGCTGACTTTTGGAGTTGCTTCCCCTGCAGACCCATTTCTTGTCTGAGGGCCATTAACTCCCTTAGTTGAGATCTTTTCTCGATAGTGAGTTGCTAATTCCAATAGTCCACTTTATCACACCTTGTTGCCGTCAGTAAGCTCCTGGCGTGCTCGACAAGTGTAACGTTTTTCTGCGTGTGTGGGTAGGCGCAGGTTGTTACATACCGGTGCTAATAGCTTTCGGTGCGACGATTGACTGAAGACTGGTTCGAGTTAATCCTTTATTAATCCCGACCGTACGTTCACAAACCTACTCAAACAAAACGTCCGACGTAATGTCTGTTTAGACTCCAGCCAGTTCTGCGAAGCCTTGACTTATGATGAACTTCTGAGCGTTCAGCAACCGTTACACTCGTCAATTCAACAACCTGCTGTCTCTATAGCTGGCTTTCTATTAACTATCGCTGTACCTGCTGATTCTCTTCACTGCAACTCAACTGTAGTTTTCCTCATTAACTTTCTTGAATTTACTTGATCTGACTAACACAAAGCGGTGCTTGTGTATTTATAGCCTAGTGCATTGTTCTGGAACTTTACATCAATTCAAGCACATTCTAGAACATTCCGGAATCTACCCAATCATCCTACAAACATATAGTAGTCTCTAGAATATTCCAGACTACATCAATCACTGTTATGCTGGAGTCTTCTAGAAAGTTCCTCACTATATTGTAGTAAACAAATGACATCATCATTGTACTAACCTCAGTCCTCTAGGAAGTTCCATACTATTCTGCAGTAACCAAATTACATCATCACTGTGCTTAACTCAGGGGTCATGCCAATCAAACAGAATAACAAAACAAAAAAATACAACTAAAAACTTTGTCAGTCTATATTCTGACAACATATCCGTGTAAAATTTAAATGTTTTCTAAAAGTAAAACCATATTTTGTCGCATCTCGGTTGCCGAGCATCATAGCAATGACCGGGGAATCTTCGGCCAGCCAGGCTGTGTTTTCTTGACTACGGGTTGAAACATGATGCATTTTTCTTTCCAAATCGGACAGGGCCCTCAATCACTCGGTTCTGGGGCCGAATATCAGCCTTATTTCCCTATCAAAAATGAAAAATTCCCCAAAATGCCCCGGCCCGGCCACGAGGCCTAAAAATTCCCTTAGCGATAGAAAAGCTGTCCCCGAAGTTCAAATCACCTGTAACCACACAAGTGACAATTTGAACGAGCACAAAATGCTACTTGAGAGAGAGCCTATGAGAGCTTGCAACAGGCTGCCGAGGGGTGCTATTGAAGATGATCGGTATATTGATTTTTCAACTCACTTAGCTCTGCTAAAAAATTGTCCCTCTGTCAGAAGGCACAGGCACCTTTTCTCTTGGATAACCAAAGCCCCTGAAGAAACATGTTAACTATGCTTGCTCTTTCCATTTAACTGAGCTCTATAACGAGGTTATGCTTTGGGCCAACCAATCAGGTGTTTTAATTTTATATACAACTTGGTCCAGATTGATATTTGAAACCTAACACATAAAATAGACGTAAGAATTATTAAAACCACGAATACAGAATTGATGGCCAAATAATTACATGTTCTTGTGAATGTATGCAAGAGAGTGAATGAGTACCTGGACATAATGCCAAAGCGGGGCTGTGCTGGTTATTTTTTTTCAAAAATTAAAACTTAAATGATCAAATAATTTTAATATTCAATTACGAGCCTGTTTTTTATTTTTGAGAAAAATATATTTAATAACATCAGTGATTCATTCAGATCAATGAAAAATCTACTGTTAATCCCGGTAGTCCCTACCTCACCAGGACCTAGGCTATGCCTGTTGTTAATATTCTTGATCAACAAATTATGCCAGATGTGACTAATTGCACATGTCAGCAAAATGCGATGAGCCACCACTGTCGAATATATTTTCAACTCGTCAACAATACAAGCACATAACCTGGGTCGTGTTGAAAGCATTTTTATCAACAATTTGCAAGAGGAAAAGTAATCCTACATTCAGCCTAATACCTAATCCATAACATATCGATCGCCGCAATTTGGTCATATTTACTTTTCATTTTTCTAACCTAGTTTTCCGAAAAAGACTTATACCCTTTCATGAGACATTTCTTTGGTGCTTTGACTTGTTCTGTAATGTATTTTTCTACGTCCCTGTGGTTAATTATCGACACATTTTTAAGATTTAATATCTAGGTTGGACTCGAAAGACCGGCCATTTACATGTAACTCAAGCAATGTCAACTTCCGCTTTGTTTATCGCAGTGAGCCTCACTTTGGATTTTAATGTCCGCCGCGTGAATTGGGTCTATGGCCTAGTATCTCCCAAATACTATACAGGCTATTTATTAAATTTGAGCAAATATATTTATATGAAGTTGACAACGGACTTCGATCACTTTCGGACAGATCAGACTTCCATTGCGCTCCTTAATCGAAATTTTGTTTTTTTTATATTCAAAGTCCTCAATGGATTTTCTTAAAATTTAGCGATCAAGCCTCCTTGTGGCAGTAATGTTTTTTCCACCTCTAGGTCACAATTTCGACTTTGCTATTTCCCTCCGTGTTTCTGAAGCTGTTTAACGGATTTGTGTGGTACTTGGTAAACAGCTTTCCATTAAAGAAGCGATAAGTTGCTGTTTTAGGTGGATTCAACTTTATCGTCGTCTAATGGCATTTTCTGTCATACAGATAAACTCCCCAAAATGCATCCCGTTAGCGATGCCTTAGTGGGAGCTTTTCAAGGCTCTTCGTTCCTCTTGTTAGTTTTAATATGATGTCACTGCTTTGCGCATGCGGCACCTCTGTGTTCTTGAGTTGCACACCTGTTTGGTGCTGGCTGATTAGGCTTTGGTGTTTTTCTAGCCTGGCTCTCTAATATTCTCATCTGAAGTAGTTTATTAGCCGACATTTCGTGTGGGCTTGAGCGTCCGCTGGTTTATGAATTTCTATAAAAGTCTAGTTATTGGTAAGTCATTTTATCATTTCTACACCACAGTGTTGCATTCCATTACTTTGCACTAATGTCCTAGCTCATGTGGGCAACTCGGTGACTAAACGTTCTTAATATGGTGAAATTTTCATTCACTGTTGTATTTTCACCTAATCTTTCTGCTTATGTTTAAATGTCCTTATGTTTTGGATATTTAGTTTTCTGTATATAGCCAAACAAAATGTCTATTAATTCATCTATTTTTGTGTCACGTGACTGTATTCTATGTTTAGTGCTTTGCATTGCAGTAGCGCATTAACGCTTGGCTCCAGATTTCGACAAAGTCGAATGGTTAAGAATTTTTTAATCCTGAGGATTCCGTTAGGATTACATGACAGGTGCTGGTGACTATTTATGGCATGATGCAACACAGTTGAAATTACGAGCAACTGACACTGAACCCACCACCAAACACGTGTTGGCGCAATAAACCAATCTCGACTTTGCTATTTTCCTCCGTTTTTCTGAAGCTGTTTAACGGATTTGTGTGGTACTTGGTAAACAGCTTTCCATTAAAGAAGCGATAAGTTGCTGTTTTAGGTAGAGTCAACTTTTTCGTCGTCTAATGGCATTCTCTCTCGTACAGATAAACTCCCGAAAATGCATCCCGTTAGCGATGCCTTAGTGGGAGCTTTTCAAGGCTCTTCGTTCCTCTTGTTAGTTTAAATATGATTTCACTGTTTTGCGCATGCGGCACCTCTGTGTTCTTGAGTTGCAAACCTGTTTGGTGCTGGCTGATTAGGCTTTCGGTGTTTTTCTAGCCTGGCTCTCTAATATTCTCACCTGAAGTAGGTTATTAGCCGACATTTCGTGTGGGCTTGTGCGTCCGCTGGTTTATGAATTTCTATAAAAGTCTAGTTTTTGGTAAGTCATTTTATCATTTCTACACCACGGTGTTGCATTCCATTACTTTGCACTAATGTCCTAGCTCATGTGGGCAACTCTGTGACTAAACGTTCTTATTATGGTGAAATTTTCATTCATTGTTGTATTTTCACCTAATCTTTCTGCTTATGTTTAAATGTCCTTATGTTTTGGATATTTAGTTTTCTGTATATAGCCAAACAAAAATGTCTATTAATTCATCTATTTTTGTGTCACGTGACTGTATTCTATGTTTAGTGCTTTGCATTGCAGTAGCGGATTAACGCTTGGCTCCAGATTTCGACAAAGTCGAATGGTTAAGAATTGTTTAATCCTGAGGATTCCGTTAGGATTACATGACAGGTGCTGGTGACTATTTATGGCATGATTCAACACAGTTGAAATTACGAGCAACTGACACTGAACCCACCACCAAACACGTGTTGGCGCAATAAACCAATCTGAACACACAAACAAACCATGTTGATAAGGGTTGGAATTTGTGCTATCTAGTCATTACTTAAGTTTTATAGCGCTCTACACGATTAGACGGCGAACATGTTGACAACTGAAAATGTTCAAGACAAGTTGCCTACAGTGTAATTCTTAGCATTTAGCCAAACACACTAGCCTACAGTAAAGTACTTGTCTAATTACTATGTGCTGGCGATGATCTCATTTTTTCATACAATTTTTATGTAGACGTCTAAAATGAAATATAATGAACCTTTTTATTCCGGCAAAATTGGACATTCTCAATTGTATAATATTTAGTAAAGTTCCCATAGTTAAAAAGATGCTCTGTAACAATTTCAGTTTAGCCACGGTAAATCATTATTTTACCAAGCCACGACATGTACAACACAATCCTGATATTTTAGACAAAGAAATTCTTACATGTAAGTGGAAAAATATCCAGGGGATGTATGTCATGAAAGTCTTCTTTCATATCATGTTATTCGCTTTCGACGTCACCTTGAAGAAAGTCGTGTGTCGTTGTCATGTTTTTACCCGTGTGTGGTGGGGCGCAGGTGGTTACCGACCGGTGCTAATAGATTTCGGTGTCACGATACAATGAAGACTGGTTCTAGTTTCTAACTTTATTAATACTGACCGTACCTTCACAAGCCTACTGAAACGCAACGTCTGTTAAGTTGACTTTTTTGTAGATAAATTCAAGTAAGTGCAAATAAAAGTTAACTTAAATCGCGTGAATGAATGTGTGTCGGTACGAAAGTCCTTGCTTTAGACTTCCCTCTACCCCTCGTCTAAAGCTTTCTCATGTCAGTTGTACGCCCAACCACTGTGATTCCTTTTTTAAAATTACCCAGTTCTGTAGTATGCATTCTACATGTATATTAAAAGGATACGTAGACTGGGACCACTCAACCCCATCCCTTTTAATTAATATTGGGATTTCTGGGTAATTAATATATTCACTGAAAAAAGACTATGTTTCTTTGCCTTATGAAGAAATCAAGCGCACCCCCAGCCTTCAATATGGGGGGCTCGAAATCCTTACCTTGTGAACCTTTTGGTAACAAAAAAGGGATGGACTATAAAAAAAAAAAACGGAGACACCACTGTGAATTGCGCCTTTGTGCTTGTTTAGTGGACTTTTGTCCCATTTTCTCGGATTTTTTATTTCTCAGAGGCAGCCTTTTCGACCAATGGCCAAATGGGAGGCTCCTTCAAGGCCTCAGAACTCCTACCCTGGGTGCACGCATCGAAATGGCCGTACTCTTTTCCAGCACAGTCTCCACTCTCTGTCGTATGATGCAGTAAGTTTATGCCTATTTTTTAAACGTCATAGTTTGATTATTAATCGCTGTCACGAGAAAAAGAATTATCGTGACAAGAAATGTGCGTCTGACTTACATGTATGACTTGCATAAGCATAACGTGTCAATGTACAGTAACATGAAAATGCGTTTTCAAAGGTGTGACGAGCACCATGCTGTTGATAAGATCTACGATCATGTGGGTAACGATTCCACATGTATAGCTACTAATGTTGATTCTTTTCACGCAATAACACATGATAAATATTATACCACAAGACATTTCTTTGTCTTTTCCTTGTCCGTAGACGGCTACCAACCTGGCGTCTGTACTTCCAGATTTTAATGGAATGACACACTGGTCAGAGGGGACGGTGCACATACATCCCGTAAAGAAAATGGTCAACAGGATAACGCTCCCTGGAGGGAATCAAGGTTTTGCGACATAGATAGTCGTTGCGCAACTGGCAATTCTCGCCCTCTGTCCGTTACTAGTTATCAAGTTTACTTTCGTTGCCTTGGAGGAACTCAGAGTCGCTTGTAATGTTTATTACACTAAAGTGTCATGGGTGCACCATAGGAAGCTTAGGCGACTCGAACGAGTGAATTGGACAAAAAGTCTGCCTCAGTGAAAAAAGTCAGCGTAAACGAGACGAATGTCCACAAAATCCCACCTGAAGTCGGTGCGGATGCACAGTTCGTTAACCTGAACTTAGTGGCCCCGTTTTTTAGTCGTCATTGGTTACTTTCACTAAAAAGTCCGCACACTGAAAAATCCGAGCCCCTCTATACGTAAGGCTAGGTGCGCTCATAAGTATGGGAGAAAACTTGACGTAGAATCTTTGTGTGTGAATTTTGAGAGGAAACGTCACAATTCCACTTAGCAAGGGAGACATGGTGTGAGTAGAGGACAGTTATTTCAAAATCTAACCTGACGTTTGTCTCAATTTGATTCACATCTTCTAGTTATAGTAGTCAGTAGACCCTGACGTGCAGGAGGTTGGAGAAAAGATTTTCTGATTAAATTAACTTCGCAATTTCCCTCTAGTGTTCCATAAGTACATGTATACTATGAATTTGATTAACAATGACATAAAATTTCAAGTGCAATGCGACCTTGTTGTTTACAACAATAATCTCTGGGTTATAGTAACAGTTTGTAGTGAGTGAAAATTTTACCTGATGACCATTGTCACGAACTATGAACAACGATTCCTCATACAATACCTAGGTTGTTTTAACAGGTAACTTTAAACACTGTTGCCTGCACTAAGCAAATAACACAAGTACGAAGCACATCAACATGATGTTTAATTAATATTCACGCTTTCTATTCATTCTGTACCCAAAACTGTATGTGTGGAACAAAGAAGGTGGCCTGTCGTTTCTCGTACTAGTTCCTGCACAGTGATTGGCTTGACTTGTCAGCTTGATTGACATGTCAGAGCTGCCCTTTGCCGGAATCTTGCTTGACAAAACCACCTTCAAAGAGTATATAAACAGTTTCTCACGAACTATACTTTGGGAGCTAGTGAGTGTGCTCGCACTTAATCGAACCACCTCCGATGAAGATACTACATGTACTGCTGTGCTTGTTAGTCGGTGCCGCCCCGTTAGCGGTCTCGGGTCACGTTGCCAATGTGGTGAAAAGAGGTAAGTACGGATTAACACTGCCATGTGGGAGATTGGCGTATTCGTATGCTACTTTGTAGAACCAAACGGTAAACTGTTCGACATTAAAATTTCGTGCCAAGACGTTTGTTATTCCTTCAGTTCATAAAACGTTAGCTCAAACAGTGACCTGAAATTCGTATATTGGTCAGAAATGTCAGCATTGTCAGTTCATGAAATTTGTGGTTGTTCGCTAGCCAACCAATGCATTATCATGTCGTCCATGTTCAATGTGAGACCAATTTTACAACAGTACATGTAAGTGATCACCATGGACACTTAATTGTCGTTTGACAGAATTAACGGTTTCCATACCCTTTACTAAAAGTTTAGTGAAGTAGAGTACTGAACACCTTAATTTGACTGCAGGAGACAAATATGAACTATAACGAGCATGATCATCTCAGTGAGTGTCATGTCATATTAATATTTTTCGTTTATCCATAAAAAGGTCCGTGCGTGAATAAGCACGTCTTTGAGGAGGCTGACGGAACGAAAGTCACCTGTGCACAAATGGCCGCGAAAAAGATGTGCACAAAAGATTATGTCTTAGCAGATTGTTGTTATTCGTGCAGCAACCCTGATCCACCTCAGCCATCTCCAGGTGAGTAGATCCCGAGAGGAAGCCTAGCTACATCCCCTTTAGCTTTAATCAAACGTCAACAATAATCTAAGGGTTAATGGCGTATTTGCTTGCTGGCTCAAAAAAACCTGTCGCAGTTTTGCGTCCAGTCCATGAGCAAAACGGGCTGTTTTTATATGAACACGTCATGTCCCACTGTAGAACTTGTGGACTGCCAACTCCCGCTCGGGACTCAGTCATTCGGTGGCGCTGAACAGTTATGCTGCGCCCGCGCCCAATTTGTAGCGAACAATAAATTCTCCTTTTACATATGTTTCCCTTAGAGGCATTTTGCTCGGAATGATCCGCTTCAGAACAGTGTTTTTAGTTTTACTATTTCTGGTATTAGTAATCCACTTCCATCACCTGAGTCTTTGAATACAATAAACAATCGAACTTAAAGAAAGTACTGATTGCCAAGATGAAATCGAACATAACCGCAGTTGTTTACGGTTGCACAAGCGTCACAAGGATGACACATGGTGTTCCAACCGTGAAATTTTACGGAAAAATGGTACCACAATACTTAAAATTATCAATTCTGTGGCATTTTCTTACTTATTGTTTTTAGTCGTGTCCCACAAAAATCGATCATGAGTTCATGTGTTTAATTTAGAACTCTAGGAAGAAAAAACACGGTGTAAGGATTAGCTGTCAGTGGACGAGATCACCACATGACCCAGCTGACATTGTTAAAGAGACGAGGTGCATATACAAGAACAGACTGTGTAATTATACAGTAGCAAGTGCAGATTGGTCGTAACTTTACTTGTGCAACATGGGTGTTATAACCATCATGAAACACGTAATACGCGGTTTGGTTATATCTTTATATGTTCTTGCTGTGAGTGACACTGTATGGATATTGGCCTGGCAGTAGTCCAAATTTCATCGTCATTGCACAACAGTAACAAGAATTCGAGTATGGGGTCACCCAGTCGGATCAAAATTTTGAAGTTGGTGCATCATGAACATTTTGGATCAAAATAACTCTTTTATTGCTTTAAGAGCCTTAGTGCGTAAAGTAGTATTATGGTGGGAAAATCCTTAATGATGTTCATGTAGGCATTGAACATATCTATCAGAAGATAGTCTGTGCATTTTCAAAAGTAGTCCGTTAATTTTAATTGGAATGCAATTTTTAAAAAAATTTCCCGTATGTGGTTTGTGGCCATTTTGTGGTACTCTGAGGTCCAGTTTGTGGGATACTGGAGATTTTAGAAGTCATTGAATAATCCTGCTGTCTAACTAATGAAATATAAAATATAATATTTGACTTTTGTTTGTTTCCAAGCAAGAGTAGATGAAAAGAAAAATTATACGGCCACGCAGTTCACGGTTCTTGACTACGGATAGCTTGGAGCTGCGTCTCGTAAACCCCATGAAGTAGTTTCATTTAATTTTGCAGATAAGCGTACGTATCCATAGTTATGAAATCGATCAACGCAACCTTTAAGTGTTTTGACTACAGTTGACCCCTGGTGGCACCTTCTACATTTAGGTTTCTGTGGTGAAATTTCATGAAATTTGGTATCCATTCCACCCAAAACTGATTTTGTCAGTTACGTGCTTTGACACACCGCATAAAAGATAGCAACACAATCTCTTGCAAATATTGGAGGCAGGAGTTTCAAACTAAGAAGGTAGTTGTGGATTGTATCAATTAAGTTAAATCTTAGTTTCAAAATAACTTCAGCAACCGAGAAACGAGTTACTTTATATCGATAGCGTTTGAAAATAATCTATCCACATGCATGTACCAAATTACAGACAAATGTGACAAGAGACGCACAAAAACTCGATTAATTGGACAGTCATTAGTAGATATCGAATAACTCGAGAATGGTAAGTCGCAGAGAAATGCAAATGACGCATTTCATATTCTCCATGAAATATATATACAGTATGATATCCAAAGGAACAAATCAGAGAAGTCTTCCCTGATAAAGTCGAACTATGCCTTCACAAATAAAAAGGTGAAAAATGGCGGCCTCATCGCCATCTTGCGGCCGATTTCAACAAAATGCAGCAAGGTTCGCGCTACTTACGAACTTGGAGAAATTTCATATCACCAAGTGAGGTTAAAATAGAATTGACACAGTGACAAGTATCCCAGCCGTGATATACAGTGCTGCTGCGTCGTCAGTCCCATAACCGTCTTTGTGAAAACATACTCGAAACTTAATCGGATACGCCAATATGCGAACCGCGTGAATTAAAATGAGGCCGTGAAAAAGAAATCATTTCGATTTAAAGGAGAATGCCACCCAAAAAAAAACCTACTTTGGATCAGTTTTGATTGAGTAGTTCTACTCGATAACGGCACGTTCGGTTGCGTTACCTGACAACTGAGGGCAGACGGAGGTGTTGAAATTATCGAGTGATGTCATTGGTTTCACACGCAGTCTGTTCAGCAGTTCACAACATGGATTACTGGTGTCAGCTTATCGCTTAAATTCATCGTTTAACACCAATAAATCAACAAACTTCGATGTAAAACCCTTAACAATAAACCGTGTTCTTATAAAAACGTGTTGTTTTATTTCTCTGTGATGGATTCATTCGTATTTGGACACACCGTAGCCTACAAAGTTCGGCAGGCCAATTTACCGAGGTCTGTAGCAGGAGTTTGGGGTCTGTTCGGAGATAAATTTGAAGCACTTTTCCGTGAAATACAGACAAGGGTACTTAGAATTGTGTTATTTAGACTTCTGATTTTTTGAGTTCTAAACACACAAAGCGAGCAACCTGGATGTGTGCTTGTGTGGAGCAAACTATCAAGTTTGGTGTCTTATGTACTATTCTTGTGAGCCGGGGTTCTTCCAGATGTGAATTAATCTATTGAAAATTTGCAGCTTTATTATGTTATCATGAATAATGCTTTTGAGTTGGTAACTTTTTTCACTATTGATGAGGACGTGAGGTACAGTTTAGAGATTCGTCTCCAGTTGGGTGTGTGGGGCAGCCAAAACCCTCCCTTGAAACGCCGTAAAATGTAACAATTTCGTAAAATGTAACAACTGTTACATTTTACGTCATTGTTACAGTTAACGTTGCTAAACCTCTCCTAAAATGTATCAAGTTGTTACATTTTACTTAGTTGTTACATTTTACGTTGAATGCACATGCGAGAAATGTACCATTGTTACATTTTACGAAACCAACGTCATATTACAAAAGAAAATGACTAAACAAGTGGCAGCTGACACGACCGGGGGACTAGAGTATTTTTGGACAAGTGGTGACGCCCAAAAAATTGGATACCTACGCGTTCAGAGAGTGGGCTTCGACAAAAATAACCCATTCAAAGAATAATTTTGTGTAAGAATTCAATATTTCACACAGTTATTCCAAAAAGGCACCCTTTTAGATAGTGTTTTGTCATTTTGAGATTTTTTGCTGTGAAAAAATACACTTTTGGGTGGCACGTTTCGCATATCTCTTATATAGGAATGTCCTCCAGGCTGACACGGAATACATTTGGCTACCCTTTATCATTGTTATTAGTATTACATTACTATTACTTCCACTACTGCTATTACTACCTTTACTACTATTACTGCTAATACTGCCACTATCACAATCACTACTATTACTCATTATTAATAATATTGTAATTATTATTAATGTTAGTTAATTTATTTAACGAGGAGGCAATATACACAATACATGTTTAGCAAAACGCAAATGCATCATGATCCAAAGAGATTTTAAAACCATATCATTTATTGTTCAATGTTTTGAACGGGATTCCAATAGTGGACAGCGAGTGCTGTTTCAAAAGGATTTAAAAAGGGTTTCCTATGTTCAGCCTTACCGATATTGTGAGAAAATTCTTGACACCTGTGGAGCAGAGTAGGCCTAAGTTTTGGAAACGAGGAGGTTGATATTTAAAATCTTGTTTAGACGTGCGCCAACTTCAAAAGTTGATTATTTCTGAGCTATCGGCAATATTGTTTATAAATATAACACTATCCTTCTAGTAGTTTTCCACGAAGAACTGACTTCAGACCGCAGTCTATTACTTGCAGCTTACATGTACATCTAAACGTGAGGATACCCATCGTGCAATAACTTTTGTCTCTTGTTGAAAACATTACTTTTCAAACAACAGGGGCTCATTCCACGTTGATTTGAAATATTGCGTTAAGTTGAACTCTGGAGGCAGACATTTTTCGAGAACTAGCGACTAGCCATTAGAACAGCTGGTAACGGACATACAAAACACGCAACAGCTTTATGTGGAGCGTATCGCACAGAAAAACACATTGATTTATCTGAGTGATGAACAAGGTTTCATTGAAAATGGACTGTATGGAACAAATAAAACCACCAACGCAGAAGTCAGCGATGTTTAAAATCCAAATTCCCTGATCTGCCTACAACCACGCGTGTTGTTGTTGACAGCGAGCTGCAGAACAAATAATGGCGCCTCATGAGACGCGTGGCTTCACGTCCATTAATATTATAGAATTCCGATCTCTGTCATTATTTTGATATGCTTCGAGCTAACGAACATTGACCAAATACCGATTTTAATTAAAATTTTAATTAAAAAAGATACTAGAAAGATAAAGTGTATGTTTGTGTTGTCAAAAAGACCGACAGTCAGCTTTTTTGGACTATTGCCCCTTTAAACTAACGACCTTGACCCTGTTTGAGCAAAATGATCATGCCTCTTCAGAGTGGCAATACCCAGCTAGGACCCCCATTTTTATTTAAACGCGTCACAGTTTGACCTGTTGTTACCACCACTATTTCAGACACGTTTCATATTATAGGAACAATGATATTTCTTTCAGCTTTTTAGTTGTTCAGGTGATCTTTTGCTGTTGCATTAGCAAAATCTGTCAACCTGCCCGCAAATAATTGCGTGCGTTTAAATCCTTACACCACAGTGTTCTTTAGAAATTGTCATTCGTAACTAAGGTGGTAGACAGAACCCGTCTGCATCAGACACTTGGGTCTTGCTCCTTTTGTGTGGAGCAGGGCAAATACTGCTTTAGCGATGATTTCAAGGCAATAAATTACTGGTTGAAATAAATCAAACTATCGTAGACTAACATGGGTGTTCTTTCTATCAAATTGGCTTCCGAATTTCAATTCTCTATGAATTTTTTGTTGTTGTCGTTTATTCCCGAAGAAATACAAAAATATTAGCCAAATACGATATTATTATCTTAATCTAGTGTAATGCTGGTTACACATCTGGATATAACCTGTGAGTGCCAACAAAAGATTGCAAGAACGCTTTAACATAAAAATAATCGTTACCTGGTCCTGGAAACTCCTTTGGTCTGGAGTTGAATATTTACGGGGTAAATTACTTGTTTGACTATACCAAGAAACTATTCATGTTAAAAAAACAATGGAAAGCACATTGGCACACATCTATCAACTCGAAGGGGCACATATTATAGAATTTCATTCAAACAATCCGACGTTAAGTCCGTGTGACTAATACAATGCAAACTTATGAGAATTAATATGACGTCCTTTCGTAAAGTGTAACAATGGTACATTTTTCGCATGTGCATTCGCCGTAAATTGTAACAACAACATAAAATATAACATCATGTCACATTTTAAGAGACGCCTAACAATGTAGAATGTAATAATGACGTGGAATGTAACAGTTGCTGCATTTTCCGAAGTTGTTACATACATTTTTCTGCATACCAATGCCTCCTCATCCTCTGTTGTGCGGGTCACATTACCATGTTTAAGTACATTTTACCAGAAAAGAGAGATACATTCATGTAAAGCGTCTTTTTCTTAAATGCCATCTTTCAGATTGCCAGGACGACCCAGACGCAACATTTTCAACGGTTTTCGGAGACATCGTAAACTGCGCAAACTTCATGATAGAGGATTCCCCACTCAACTGCGACTACGAATCAACCCGCAAGTCGTGTTGTTTTTCTTGTAAAGCAAACGGATACATTTAAGGTGGAGTACGTTGGCTTAGAAGTTTCGAAAACCTGTTTAGAAAAAATGCTGCCTAGAGAAATGCTTAAAACATTTCGTTTTGTAACTGCAACTTACACATTTATTTTAATTTCAAAGACTTATTTGATATAACATGTCTTGTATTTCTAAAAACCAAATTTCGGTTGTCGCTTAAAACCTGCTCTGGTCATTGTTTCTTGCTTCTTTCAGTTTGCCGGCCTCTATGGATTTAAAGCGTAAAGAAATCAACATTGAAGATTCAAAGTAGAGATAATATTTCACGTGTACTCATGTACAGTGTACCGTTCTGCATTTCACTTACATGTTCATGAATAAATGGATATTTCCACCAGAGTGACGGCTTTCCTTTGCAATTACGCAGCCGATGACCCGTGACACTCACACGCTCAGCCAACCATCTGGAGACATTTTTAGAAACAGCGTTGCTAGTAGGCCTACCGCTTCCCATTTTACCATTCATTACAAACAGTTTCCCCAAAACTGTCCTTTTGGGGACCCCCGTGAAAAAGGCACAGTGTCTTGGAGACAGAAAGTCTGACTTCCTCAAACTATATGTAATAACACCCCAGAGTTTTCAACAAGACTGGCCGGACCATATCCCCAGAACGGCACCAGGTCAGCCACACCCATCTTTCCAATTTCACACCCTTTTGTCCGGACGACATAGACGTATCTTTAGTGATAGGTGGGACCATCGGAGCACTCCTACTGTTATGTACGTTGCATTTTGATGTCGAATTATTTTTATTTTCTCGAACGCCGAATTTATTGGTAATCGTCACTAAGTTCATTTGTTCGGTTAAATATACATACATGTAGTAGCACTGGTGTCGCTACTTACATACTTGAAGTTATCTCAAACCATATTTATTGGCTTTCATTCTAATTCGTATATAAAAAGTAGGATTTTTCAACTGCATGTAATAAAACTCTATATTTTGGAAGAAAAACCAACCAGGGAGGGATTACAAAAATATAATTATATCATCAACTTATTTGTACATGTATTAAAGTCATCTGGCAAAATTAAAATAATCAAAAATTAATCTGGCACATTTGCACCCGCAGTCAACCCATTTAGTTCTCTTCTTTTAAGGGCAAAATACAAGTATTTAGTAACTGCATTAGCTAGCAGGCTTATACAGGATTCGTGAGATGGGAGCTTCGATGGAACTTTTTCATAAAACGTGACCTAAGTTCACAATATCACTTGCAAGTCAACAAGAAGCGGTATTCTTCCTCTACAAGATCATCATTGCAAATCAAACATAATCTATTTTGATATTCCACTTCCTCCTGACTAACCAATTCCACTTGTAGTCTATGGTTGGAGCAACGTAACCGAATAACACTATTATGTAACGGTAACTAGGACATGGTTCAAAACAATACAGTCTTAAAGTTACAGTAGTACAACTGTATTTAAGAGTGAAGTACGGTTCCCAGCAGGCAAAAATGCCCAGAGGGGTGATAAACCCAATGTCACGGATTTGAACCACACTATGCGTTTTAATTTCCGTTGGGATGATAAACAAAACAGTAAAGTCCAATCTCATTTCAGTTTGTTTCAGGGTGAGAAATCAGGCACTTTCTATTTTTGGGGTAAACCACGCTTTGCACGCACTGAAAATGACTTATTTGCAATGCATAATGGAAAGCAGCGGTGCACAAGATAATTACATGTATTTGTTTGTAATTTTTAAATAAATCAAGTTTTTGGCTTCATCAAGATGTTAAACATTATACATTAACTTTGACGCTAAGTTAACAATTTCAGGCTTAAAGTATAGAGGGGTCAGAGGTTAACAAGCTATTGCAATTTTCCCACATTTTGACTCCGTATATCTCAGCTGGCACAGCACTGATCAACACCAAACATTTACACGTTTCTATTTTGCTTAAGTTGATTAGTACAATACAATCTTCTGATGGAGAGCATTTTCTTATAGAATTTGTAAGATAGTGACAACCGCCTCAGTGCAAATTACCTTCCATACCGATACCTGTTTGGAACACTATAACACCAGTTAAGTGCATAGTTTTTATTCAAAATTTGTTTTATTAATGTATAGTTAAGCGTCATTAATTAAGGCGCTTTTTGAAGTTATTTTTCCATTTTCAGTTAAATTCCACGTTTTTCATGAACCCAGTATCCAGAAACAGTGTCACTTTATTGGTGGCAAAATGGCCAACGATCATGACTTGCAGTTATAAATATTATGATGAAGTGTGTGGGACGACAACAAAATATCCTGTACACATGTGTGAAATCTTGGTGGGCCATAAAATAAGTACGAAGTTATCGCACCTACAATCTGAATGACATCGGATTTTGAAGAGAGTCGGACAATTCGCAAATGGCAAAATGACAAGGGCAAGACAACGGGCTCATCTTGGAATTCTATGGAAACCATGTAGACTGTGCAAACACCCATTTCATACGCAGTAGCTCGCGTGCCAAGTATGAAGTGGGAATGCTAGTTGAAATGAAGACGACTTACTGCCACTTTAACACAATGCATGTAATCTGTCCCGTTGGATCTGGTGGGTAGCCTACTACTTTGTAGTTAGTTGAATTTGAATTTATCACATGATGATAGCATTTGACAGTAATAGCCAGTCAGTTTATAGATACCTGATTTGAGAACCAATTAGTATCACTAGAAACAATGGTTATTATTCTAATACCCTTCAGTAGAAGTGCTGTACATGTAACTGGTTCTTGTAATATTTCAGGAAATTCACAAACTGAGTCACCATGCACGTATTAGGACAATGTAATACTTTTCGGAACTGTAGCGAGGCAGAGCTTTTTATCGTTTCCACTGGTGAAATTCAGTATTCCTGCATCGCTGTAAAAGAACTGATGAAAAGGCTTGAGTCAAATTGTATACCTGTCCTGTCGCCGTTGTTGGAATTAAGGCTAGCCTAGAGCTTTTCAGTACACTTACTAGTAGTGTCTTTTTTAGTTATAAGTTTAGTCCGAGAATATGTGCATCTAGTGCCCACGTCTTTCAAGCCGAAAATGCAATATGTCATTGACATTCACTTTTGAAAAACCATTATTATTTTCACACGTCTTCTTTTTGGTTCATTACAGGAAGCGCTTTCCATATGCATACAGTGACGAATGCTGTACTCATAGCCATCTAAATTTCAATTTCAACTGACAACCTGCATGTCGCAATTTCTTTTCCCTTGACAGTCAGTGAGTTGTGTAATTCATTGCGTGTCGCTATGTTTTACGGGTCCCAGTATGTCGACATTTAGGATCACAATATGCTAAGTCCAAAGTAATCCGTTCAAACTGGCAAAAATAAATCAATTACCCACATTGTTTTTCGGGGTGGACGTTCTGTCCTTAGGGTCGTTTTACATGATACGGGCCATGGGTCAAATGAACTATCTCAGCTAAAATCAATGGATCACTCAGGGGCAGTCACAACTTTGTAGTGGCTGGGCTCTGCGAGGTTCTACAAACTAACTGTCGTTTTCCAAAAAGTAGAACAATAAATCAGACCCCGCAAGAATTGCACAGGCGATGAAGAAGGATACGCAGTTTAGGGAGGAAGGCTGGCGGACACCACAGCATGGTATTTCTTTTCACCCTTGGCTGCCTTAAACCGCGCTGGGAATTGGTCAAATTAGGGAGAAAGTGAAGTTGACAATCAGCGACGTCCAGGAATACTCCAGATTTCATCTTCACTCGAACAGTGTGCAATCTGTTGGGTTGCCTCAGTGATTTCAGTTGTTATTACTCTGCGCGTGTAAGCGCAGAGTACTGTTGTTTCTGGGTTTTCTTCAATAATAATCTTCTTATTCTTCTTATTCTTATTACTCTGCGCGTGTAAGTACTGTTGTTACTGGGTTTTCTTCAACTTTATTCTTCTTCTTATTATTCTTATTCTTCTTCCGACCAACTTTGAGGCTTAATAACTCCAAATTGGGTGCAGGTACGGTCTTTAAATTCAGCATATGACTTTTGACAGTATATAAATTTTGATTGGGTATATAATCATATACCATATTGCACCGGAAGAGGTCGTTTGGTGCAAAGGTCATATAATTTTCAAAATGCTACTACTCCTTCAGTTATAAAGCTATCTTTTTTTTAATTCCGTGCACAGGTATAAGTCAACATGACAATTCAAAAAATTACTTTTCTAAGTAATCAGGTCATCCAATCAGGTGAAATAGGTCAAAGGTCATTAGGTGCAAACAAAAATTATAAGCTAGACACTTCAAATTGACTGGTCTGATTGCCACAGGTAAATCAAATCGGAATCCAAAGTTTCAGGTCATTTAGTGCAAACATGTGGTCATTAGGTGCATTTTTCTTCTGAAAATTTGACCTTTTCAATCAGCAAGTATTCTGATGTGTCAACCGTTAGACAACTGTGATTCACAGCGTTAAACACGTTTTTCATGGGCTTTGCAATAATTCTCCTAAAGATACTTAAATTGCACCGGATAAGCACAATTAGTGCAAAGGTCATGTAACGTTCAAAATGTTATATCTCTTACGTTTTCAAGGAATTCTTTTCAATTTGAGCACGCTGGTGTAAGTCAACTTTCCAATTAAATACCCTACTTTACTTCGGAATAGGCCTAACCAATAAGAAAAATAGGTCAAAGGTCATTGAGTGCAAACTAAAATTTTGAGCTAGAGACTTCAGAATTAGGTATCTGTTTACTAAGTGCGATTGAGTATGAATTCTAAATTTCCAGGTCATTTGGTGCACCCATGGGGTCATTAGGAGCATTTTTCTTCTGAAAATTTGACCACTTGATTCATCTTTTATTCTGAAGTGCTTAAAATAAAACATCTGTGATTATTAGCATTAACCACACTTTTAATCGAGTTAACAATTACTCCCTCATCGGGGCTCATAATGCACCAGAAGAGGTCAATTAGTGGAAAGGTCATCAAAAAATAAATATGTAATTTCTCCTACAATTTTAAAGAATTCCTTTTCATATTGGTAAAGGGGTTGCTGTCAGTAACTTCCCATAATAATTCCAGTAATACGCACGCGCAGAGTCCGTTATTGTCACGCCGTGACAATTATCTTTCTAGTTCTTCTTATTCTTCTTCCGACCAACTTTGAGGCTTAATAACTCCAAATTGGGTGCAGGTACGGTCTTTAAATTCAGCATATGATGTTTGACAGTATATAAATTTTGATTCGTTATATAATCATTGTCCATATTACACAGGAAAAGGTCGTTTGGTGCAAAGGTCATATAATTTTCAAAATGCCACTCTATCTTTGTTTTAAAAGCTATTCTTTTCAAATTTGGTACACAGGTATTAGTCATTAGGGTCATTAGGTGCATTTTTTTCTGAAAGTTTGACCAATTCTTTCATCTTGTATTCTGAAGTCCTTAAAGTAAAACATCTGTGATTCTTAGCGTTAACCACACTTTAAATCGTGTTTACAATTATTCCCCAATCGGGGTTCATAATGCACTGGAAGAGGTAAATTAGTGGGAAGGTCATTAAAATAGTAACATGTAATTTCTCCTACACTTTAAAAGAATATTGGTAAACGAGTTGCTGTCAGTAACTTTCCAAAACAATTCCAGTAATGTGCACGCGCAGAGTCCATTCACGTCGTGACAATAATCCTTCTAGTTGATGTAATACTGTACAAAATGAGGCAAATGCAAGATGCAATAAAGCAACACTTGCTGTGATTTTGTCAGTAAAATCAAGATATTTAGTCGGTGTCCAGTTTATTTAAAGATGCTGGTATTTCGGTTTTCACTTTTCAAATTCATAATACACTCAACCGCTTTAAAACTAGAAGCGAGGCCTTATCTGAGCGTTGACTTACAGTGTTTGGACAAGCTTAAAGTCCTTGTTGCAAACTGCCCATGTGGTTCTAGTATCCGAAAATACTTACTACATAAATTCTTATTTTCGACACCCTTTCTTTATATTCTTTTCGCCTTTCTTGCCAAAAGCGATTTTTAACAGTATTTGACCCTTCTCTCTGAGCGTATGATTACCGGTTGTCATCGGTTATTTCCGTACCCACATTTCCGGCTCATCAGTTCAGGAACTTGTCCTGAACGCCGCCATTTTTTCCTTGTAACTGAATGTGCTATGGCTTGCTCGAAAAGTCTTCATTATTTTGTTTTATTAGTAATATATCGTGATTCGTTTGCATATGTAGTGTATTTATAGTTTGTAGTTAGTGGTCGTTATTTTTTTTTGGAATGTTACGCGTACTTAGTATGTTAAAATAGCATTGGTGTTTAGTTCCTTACGTAGGCGGGTCGAACCTAGGAACCAATATGGGTCGAACCATTTTTTTTCGGTTTTATTTTTTTCCTCGTTTTGAAAAAGTACTTTGCTATCATCGGAAAGGTAGTACATTCTACTCAGTAAAAATCGAAAAAGTATCAAAATCGGGGCAAGCACTGTAAAGTTATTGCAAGTTTTGTGGCGAAATTTGGGTCACTTTGTTTGGATCGCGTCGGCCATATTGGAGGACAGCGGGATGAGTTACGAGTTTAAAACTTTGTGTAAATTGTTTTCGCCAACAAATTACGGTGAAATTTAGTTAGACATATCTTTACTTACTATTCTGCACGATTTAGCAGTGTTCACCAAATTTCAGCCTCGCAGTTGTTACTCATTAAGTGATAAATGTGCTCACAATTCCCGTTGGACTTCGTCTCATTTCTGGCGGCACCTACAATGTCGACTTTTGCTGAACTGAAAGGCATGTTCAATCGGCTACTTTGTAATTTGTGAAGATTTAACGTTGATACATTTTGACAAACGTTGCTACAAAAAAGAAACTTTGTTCAATTTTCGTGTTTTTTGTGTTTGTGGCCAGCGACCAGTTAGGCCTAAGGGTAGTCTTGGCGCAAAGCTGTATAGGCCTACTAACAAGCTGTATTTTGACTATAGTCTTCACTGGTAGCTGGTGACTGAGGCTAACTAAGGTCTGCCGCGGCAGTGTGACACAGGACTAACCAGCCCGTAATTTCATGCAAGTGTCTGAAACTACCCTTGAATATATGCAGCATTTATCATTTGACCATTTTACTTCGACAAAACAGCTTGCAACCGCATGCCTTTACCGTTCATGAGTGTCTTGTCTCGATCCGCACCGGGTCCGATAGGCTGCGGTCCCGAGTCTGGCAAAATAATTTCTGACAAAATTTATTCGCCACATTTCATCAGCAAATTCCATAAAATTGTCTGTAGTTTGATTTTATCAAAATTAAGGCGCGCTGTCGATTTTTTTTATCCCCGTTTGCTGGCTGGTAACAGTACAGGCACTGCTCCAGTCGCACTGACGGCGTTTTCTCGACCGGGGTTCCTGAATAAATTGTACTTCCGGGTTCGCGGCAAGTTCAAAATGGCGATGTTTCTTCGGGTGCGAATCGTGAGTGGCGCGTTCATTTAAACTGTTTTCGAGTACGGATCGTGTATTAGTTATGGGGTACGTACTTCTTGGATCCTTATAACCATGTAATAAGGGTTAACAACGCGTGAGAGAAGGACTTTAAGAAAAGGTGTCACCATAGACTATAGTACATGGACCGCCAACTCCGTATACTTTCAATGGACAAAATCTGTGATCTTACGCATAAGCCCTCACGTCATTATTCACTGGCGACACCTGGCTAAATTTTCTGGTGCAATTTCCAGCAGGTACGTCGTCTGCTAATCATGGTCGGCTACTGTGTGGCCGGTTGTTCGGCCACACACCCGAAATGCAGAGGAATTAGCTTCCATACCATCCGAAGACCCCATAATCGGGTGTGGGAAGAAAAGCTTACATGTACTTCTTGTATCAACGTGAATGGCAGTTGTTTCAGCAATAAGACTTTATACATTTGTTCAAGGCACTTCGAAGATGAATGTTTTTAAGAGGCTCTACTACTTAATCCCGCCCTCACAAATCTATTTTCCTTTTCTCCGTTTTGATGAAAACTATCCGGTAACCGTTTTGACGAAAATTGTCCGCTAAATTTCTTCCAAAGGCAGTGACTCATTGAACTCCTGTCCTTACGAGGAACTTCACCCATAGTCTAGTGATCGAATTAATCAAATTACTCTTCGCTGTCCCTGATCAGACGGTTGGTCTCAGCAGAATGCGCACAATTGGCCAGGATTTGTATCAGCGATTTCAACAAATGCACATTCGTGTACAAATAAATAAAACGCAGGTAAAACCTTTAACACGAATAAAGATTACATTAATACATAAGAAATAACCAACTGGACCAGTCAAACTCTACATGTATCTCGCAATTCAACAGCAGGTTACACAATATATGCCGCACAAAATCTTTCGACTGTAGACTATGAAAATGCAACCAAGTTCTTTGAAAACATGGATTTTTTTATTCTTCAATGTTAAATTTTTGTAAGTGGACAAATGGTTTTTAAATTTCCGCCTTTTAAGGAAATGTTAGGACTTAAAAGTCCTAACATTTCCAAACTTAAGCCATTGAAACGAACGTTTATAACGAAAACAAAATTCTTCAACCAGCTTTGTAAAGTCCTATGTAACCTGTAGGGTACATAATGAGCCAATCCCACTCCTAATGTAACAAAAAGGGTCCCGTGCATAAAGGATACTAAGTATTGCCCTTCTGAAATATTACCGTGTTCGCCCTAATAAGCGGCCAGGGCGCTTAGAAAAATCCGTTTCAGGAAGGGGCGCTTATTATAGCCCAAAAGTGGTTGAAACCTGGTCTCCGAAACAGGCGAAATCATAAGCTAGAATTCATCAAATTTACGCTCTTTGACGAATCTGTAACCTATGACAGAGTTTCTAGTGCATTTCTACCAAACTTTGTTGTCAACATACAGTTGTACGAGCATTTTTCAGAAAATCCCACTGCCAAAAATTGCCTGGAATCAGGTTTCAAGTCCCTCAGCTTGGTTTAACTATATATTAATAAACCATAAAAATGGTTCTAAGTGATCAGTGCAATGCCTGCGCACGTCTAATAAATGTGTATCATGCAGTTCCTGATTTAAACAAAGGTCTGTTCTTTAATTTTGGTCCGGTATAAATAACGCCACAGACCAGGAAATCCTGCGAAATACTTCTACCTTACAAATCTGACAATCCCTAGTCTCAGAAAATTTGAGCACCTGGCAAAAGATACTAATGATGAAATTCTGGTGATGATAATCACCCACTTTGTTTCTTTACTTCACCTCTGCCGCAAAAAAAATAAAACAGCAAGAGCGTAGGGAAATGTTGAGTTTAGTATTACCCCCGGTAATTAAAATTATACGGATGAAACAAGATTTAAATGTGTGCAGTTTTAGTGTTGGGGGGG
>NMRA01000698.1:171814-190473 GCA_002633005.1 Phoronis australis | reverse complement strand
GTTACTTCGTGACTATGAAGGAAAAGTTCCAAGTAGAAATTTGTTTCTGGCATTCTAATGCTGTGCTAATCTCGTATGTTGGTAAATTTGTTTTTAATTCTATGTTTCTGTGGTGCTTTAAGCAACTGATGCCTAGGATGTGCTGGTATTATGAAGATCACTCACATTTTGCCCTTAGCCTATTGAGGAGACAATGACCATGCCTTTCCATTTTGCAAAGTACAACATACTACATATATGCCCTCTACTGGCCTCTTTATGGTACCAATAAACAACCCTAGAAGGATACCGTATGCGGTGCAATTGTGGGCGCATTTCAACGCTCTGCGTTGCTCTTGTTTAATCGATTCGACGTATTCCGTGCGCCTACTTGTTTGCCATTTTTAGAATTTTCCAATCCTCTGCCTCTGTGTACACCAAACCTGTCAGAAGGGCATTATGAAAATTGGCAGTCATATATTCTTACTGACAACAGCATTGACTAAATAAAAAATAAATGTGGATTTTCAGATGTGGTGAACTTTATTGGCATTCTTTGCGTCTGCGGCTGTATCTCCCAAACCCTCTTGCAAGTTCTTTTCGAAGTTTGGCACGTGTGTTCCTATTACCACCACAGCAGATTGGCTAACTCTCGGCCTCCTAATGGCAATTTATTTTTTACATTTGCCTCTCCAGTCTGTAATCCATGACTGATTTTTATGCTATTCAGCAAATGGCTTTCTATTTGGGACATGACACCTTTCCATTTTCGGACACATCCGATGTTCTGTGCCTGCCCATCTAATGGTCATTTTTATCGCAACCCAAAAATTTGGTGCATACATAATAATGTTGTGTTTTTCAGTTGGATTATGGTTACAAAAAACAGTAATTCAGTTTAAAAATTGAATATGTTATTTTCCCTAATGCTATTTTCTGTACGTTTACCAACCACTCTTGGAAGAGAAAGCGTGTCGGTCAACTTTCTGTGTAGTAGTAGTTAGTTTATAGAGTGCCTACTCCTTCCTCTTACTGTACAGACCAGTCTTCACAGTGCTAACCCTACCCAATCACAGTTTCCTGCCGGTCTCTTCAGGCAATGCTACAAAAAGTCAAGACGGTGTGGTCAGTGGATCTGTATGCTTCTACACAACCCACTATACAAGTCAGGCACCTTTGGGAGGACCTGCCCCTCTGAAGATGAGGAAAATTTTGGACTTGGTAAGTTTTACTTGTTGCGTGAAGCTGTGTAAGTTATTAATTTTCAGTTTCGCTACATTTTCATGATGAGTAAAGACTGCTTTTATTTTTTAAGTATTATTTGTTTTGCACCATCTTGTTGGTTTGCTGGAATCGTGTTTAGCGAATAAGATGGGTTATAGCGAAATGAATGCTGATCTTTGATGTGGCTAAACTCGTAAAATCACCCCTGGTCCTTGTATTCTCAGTCAGCAACCGTGCAAATATTTCTATTGGTGCCCCCTGTTGTATGTTTTCATAGGTGGAAAATAACGTCTGCCACTGCTTGTTCTTCTGCTGTCACTAATACAACTCTTCACCTTTCGTTACTCTACTGGAAAATAAAAAGCACCCTCAGGCTGGTAATAGTTCACATAGGCGTGACGATGTTGCGATTGCTTTTGCCGCCGTGTAGTTCAGTATTGTATGTAAATGGCCATTACTTGACAATTGCGCTACTTTGGCAAGTCTAAAATGGGCCACTTGAACGCAAAATCAAATAAGTGTGAAGCAATTTACTCACTCAAGTATTACACCATAATTGAGTTTATTCCAACTTCAAAATAACCATAGAAAAGAAGTAGACTAGTGTAAATTTGTCTTATTTCGTGACTCATTTTTGTGACAGTAACATATGTTATGTAATCAAAAATTCATTCGACATTGTCTTTTGTGTGAACATTTTGTCCCAAGATAATAGTTGTATTTAACCTAAGCAAAACGTAATGTACTTTTAACAAATTAACTAGGCAGTGTTGGGTGTTCCAAAATAGTACAGCACTCGATATATAATAATTGTTCTGTTTTTATGGGTATTCCAGTTTAAACACATGGCTAACTGGCGGCGCGGGGGGGTTGTTTTCGACATGAAAGTAGTGTCAGTCTTTTAATGCAGGTATTTTGTATTTAAATGGACTCCCGGTTTTATTAAAGCAGTTTTAAAAATGGTGTTGGCACACAGTGCAATAAATGCTATGTGAACACTCAATTGTTAACATTAATACAAGTAAAGGTAAACTGTTTCTATTTCTCCACAGGCCCCCATTACTATTACTGACCAAACCCCCATGGAGACCGTCGTCGAGATGTTCAGGAAACTGGGCCTGAGACAAGTGCTAGTGACGCATAACGGGTACGAAAAACTGTTTATGGTAAAATTTTTCCTTTACCCTTTACAGAGGTCAGATGCAATAAGGAGGATTGTTTTTCTTCTTCCTGTGATGCCAGGATCCTAATCTGATACTGCGCATTGGGAATTTACCTGTTGAGGAGAACCTCATGCTTAGTTTCCATGTACGCGACTGTATATGACCGAGGTTATGCACCAAAGGTCATTTTTGTCCCACTTAATTGCCCTGGTCAGTTGGAAAACTTGCAATTGTAATACTCCAGACACAGTAAAAAGTGGAATTTTATTTCGCCAAATTTGACCATAAAATAGAAGTGACTGGAAAATTTTAACTTGTTGTTGTCACGGTTTGTGATGTACAGTTGCTATTAAGCAACAAAAAATTATAAGTATTTGCGACCACAGAAAGAGGTAAAAAATAGAGAAACAGACTAATTTGAACAATACTTTTTGTCCAAAATTGAAGAATTTTCATGTTTTCACTTGCACTGTGTAGCAATACGAATGACACGTGGTATATTTGCGACTGGTATTTGTTTATTATACTTTACTGTGAAAAGAACTTCTTGCCATTTAATGCCACTGTCATCAGTCTATTGATGTTTGTTAAATGTAACTTTTCATGATTTTGACATTGTACTAAACACTTAAAACAGTCATGTGACAGTGTTATGTCAAAGGTCAAGATATTTGCATACAGACCTGGAATTTCCATTGCAGGTGATATTAATGGTAGTATAAATATAATGATCAGAGAAGTAGTTCCATGGAATGCTTTGACTTGGGGCGCAACATTTGTTTGTACCAAACAGGTGATGTTTCATTAAGTGTTTCATTTGGTGTATTCATGCCTAGCAGTGCTTCATCAATCCCATTTAGTGGGTATAAACTGTATGCTGATGAACTGCTGAACATTCGTGTGTATTGTGTTCACAGAGTCGGTTGCCTGAGTAAATGTTCCTCCAGGGACAAATTGGTTGTAAGCGGTTGAACACCTACGTAACAAACCTGACATCAGTGTCGAGACAGGAGTGATAAAAAGGGAGGTCACTCTGCACACTTCTAACGTAAGGAAAGCGACTGTGAGACGAGCTGGAGTTGATAAATTGCTTTTGTACCTCAACGTCCTTTCTGCAGTAAAGTCTTTCTCCACACATCACTTACACACAATCTTCTCGTTCCCAGGTCAACTTGCACTGGGGCAACTGCTCGTGTGGGCACATCTTTGGCTATCTATTTCTGTACATTAGAGTTCAACATTTGCTGTGAAGTAAGTTAGTTGGATCAAGCTATACGAAGTTGAGGGGGAGCTAGTAATAGAACTGCTTCCGTCATCACAACATTTGAGGGTCCCTATGGCTGCTTAAATCAAGACTGGTCAGAGTTCTGCAGAGAACATACCTGTACAATAAAGAGTATGATCTCAGTCTCTGGTAACTACTTGATATGTTAATGGATGTCTTCACCAAACCTTGGGAGGCTGCAGGCTGTCTCACAAACCTGCCAAAAATGAAGAATACTCCACTATGTTTATCTGGGTGTGCCACTGAGAATTTTAAGCTTGTTGGCTATGTGAAACCCCACCTTTTTGAAGAATAAACATAATTGAAGAGGCCCATTGCTGGGAGGTCTTATGTATTGAATTAAAATTGAATGAACAACAATCCAGGCCTTTGGAGTTTTCTCTTTGTAACACACACTAATGAACCCCTAGCCAATAAAATATGGAACCCTTCTGTTGAGCTCTGTTGCGAACATGGGTCCTCTATGGTGTTCCGAGTCAACAAATGAACACCACTTTCACGGGGAATTTATTCAGAAAGGCACCGTTTCATTGGTAATCTGGCCGTGAAAAAGCCACACATCTGGGCGTCCCATCCTAAATGTATATGTGGAACCTGTGTCGGTACTCCTCGCGATCCTCAGAACAATGTTTTGACTTCGTGCCCTGGACACTTTTGATTCGGCTGTCCAGGTTCAGTTTAGTGATGTCTGCGCACGTGATGGCAGGGATAACTGCTAATGTTATGTGTGACCATAGACTATCTATGGTGTGACTGGGGCAAAGCTTCACGTTTTAAAACATTCAAATGGCTGTTGATTAGGGGAACCATGGTATTTTGTGCATAGCTTAGGTATGTGTTGTGAATTAATTAGCCAAGGGACATTGATACCCATACTTGTTGGGTTGGCTGTACTTTGTCTTAAAGAAATTATTTATTTTATCAGCTAATAATAATATTAATCTGTATTTCTGCCGCAAGTCAATTATGCTGTGTTGCAATCTCATTAAATAAAGTCGGCGGTAGAATGGACCTCTCTTCTCTTATGTGCTTGTTCATTTCACTTTTATTTTTCTCACGTGCGGTCTTCACGTGTTTTATAGGAAAATATTTCTTGTTTTAGTGATGTGAAGCTTTTGTGTGATTATAGCGTCGTTTCGAAACGTTGGGGGTCGGGTAAAGCCGAATATATTGTTCAAACTAACAACAGCATGGGGACCCAAGTGATCCTAGGAAACTTATGGAAGGGAATTTTTTGCCTAGTCTGAAAACGGACATTTTCCTTGATTTCTAATCTGGTCAGGTGGCTACGTAGACTATAGCGTGGCAAAATCTCACGACCCAGATCGCATTCTGGAATCCGACGTCGCCGCACGACAAATTTTCAACTCGTCAAGTTGCCACTAAAAACGCCCATGATTCTAGACTTTCAACTGCTTTACGTAGTTTTCGTCCCGATGGCGAACAGATACAGCAGCAGCTTCGCTTTCTTCATCGTCGCTCAGCTTCCGTTTTCTTCGAAAAAATTAAGTAAAATCTTTCGTTGCACACTGGAGCAGACAACAAAAAATGAGTGGTTGTGCCCAGCGCCACTGTTGGTCGCCTGGGACTTACGTGCATATCGACCGCCGGGGAGCGGCATTGCCCGTTACCCCCCCCCCCCCCCCCCTCNCCCCACACACACACAAACTAAAACCCCACACCTTTGCAAAGCTTGCTTTGGTGGTTTAATTTTAATTTACGGGTTAATTAACATTCCCGATATTACCTCTAGCTCAGTGTTGCAGCGTCTAAGGGGTTACAAAAAAAACAGGCTGTCCGAGACCAACCACACATTCTTTTATTATTTTCAGTTCCGTGCTTGTTATTATAATTAAAGTACATAACAATGACACTCTTTTATTGTGTCATAAATAGAAAAGTTGATTATAATACAATCGTGTTGTTATAGAAAGTTTGAAGTCAACAGTGTTTTGATTATTTATTGCCGTCACTTTTCCTATGTTGCCTAATAATGAAAAAATTAAATCGGATTTTAAATCGCACTCAGCCAACGAAACTACTTATGCTATACTCGACCGTTATATGTTATTGCGAAATTGACTTGAGATCAGTGTTGTTTACTAAATACATGGTATGGCCAGTTTTGCAATCGGTTGCATTGTAGGCACAACTATTCACTTAAGATTTAAACATGACATCAGTTTTGGGCGTCCGTTGTTTAAACTGGCGGGGTCGACTGTTTTGCGTGGAGCCCATGCTGTACAGCTGAGTGGTGGATAACCCGTCACTGAAGTTCGGTGAGTAAGTAAGTCGTAACCAGGTGCACCTTATACACTTGACATACATATGCGCAGCTGGTACACAGATACGACACGTGCAGCCCATTTGTACACTAGATTAGATGAAAACAATAAGCTCCTGCATTGTTATACGACTTTCCGCCCGCATTAACGGCTTAACGTTTCTGCCCGTATCATTTACATGTATCAGTCCTGTACGCTCTTCCAAAGACGGGGAGGTGTCAATTTTAAATTTGCCTCTTCGGAACTACTGAACCATACTTTGTGCGTGTAAATTAAAGTGACTGAAAATTTACTGAAAAAGTGGGTGCTAGAATTTGTCAGTCTTTCTCACTGAAGTGAAGATCATGGGAAGTCGCTACAAAGTGTACCGGGGAGGATAGTGGGAAGTAGAAACTCAGATTACCAAATTTTGTTAGACAAATTAAAAGAGCATTAATTGAAGAAAGTCTGGTGAGCATTTCGATCGAGAGGAAGAAAAGACATCATCTATAGTTATAACTAATGGAGACGGGGGACACTTATTTTTTGTAAATTTATTTCAAGACAGCGGCTGAGACAGTTGCACTCCCGTAGTGGGTGGTGGTTCAAATTTCTAGAACCCTTACGGTGGACCTTTGATATTTTATAAACGTCGACACTGTAGAGTTTTCGGTAAGTCCCTCGACGCAGCTTAACTAGGGGAGGTCTATATACATGTACACAACACGACGGCTCTCAGCTCCGGCTATATCTTCCCAAGATCAGATGGAATTCGTAATACGAGAAATAAGGATGTCCTGACTGTTACTCACAAAGAACAGGACCCAAATTCGGATGTAATGTGGTCCAAAAAGAGAATGTTACCGCGTTACCCCCTGCCAAAGTTCAAAGCGGGCGTGAGTGATTACACGTACCACATTAAATACTTTGACGGAAATATTTAATCGGAACATGATCAATTTGAATATTTTGATCTGGTTGTATTTTGCGTGTCAACTTCCTTATATCGCTGGAAATGGGAACAGCCCAGTCAAAGGTTCACTACACTGAAGGTTCACTACTCCTAAAAGATCTAAAATTTTGGACTTGAGTGTATCATATATACCCTTTTATCTGCAATAATAAACGATACTTCGGTTATTAGATGCACTCACGTCTAGGTGGTGTACCTACATGTATGCTCAAACAACGCCCGGATTTCATGCGCATGCGAAATTGCCCGCAGGTCATTAGAATACGGAAAATGAGTAGGCCTAAGAACTTGAATTTTTATAATATTATGAAGTAGGAATATTGATGAATTATCAACCACTATGCATTCATCAAATCCATGTCAACGGTCGTATCATTTCATAGAGTGTCTGAGCTAGTTTAGGGTTGCCGCGGCCCCTCCGTCAAACTCACCCATCTCGATCGCCACGCGCATGACTGGGTCGAAACTAGCTTAGTTAGTAAGCTACCCTGTCCCTGCCAGTCTTTACGAAGTCGGAGAGTCCTGTTCAGTCTTCTTCAATTTAAGTCCGCCGCTACTGGTCGCTGAAGTCCAGACCCGATGTTGTCCCAGCTTGAGACTGAATGAGTCGTTAGTTAGATTGAAGATTCACGAATGACAGCGATTGGAACTGAGCTCATCTGTAAACAATGTATTCAAAGTTTTAAGAACTATTCAACTTTTGTACACCCATTTAATAGTTACTAAATGGGCACAAATACAATACTTTTCTCGTGTCAGTTACGACTAAGTCGTTAGCAGACAATCAGAGTAATGAACTGTTTGTTTCGGAATTGTGGACATGAATTTCGAAGTTGTGAACTTTTGAAGGTATAGCGGACCTTCGCAGTAACTTCTGAACAGTGGACTTTCGGAATGATGAACTTTCGGAATAGTGACATGTATCCTTGGAAATCTTTTATATCAAGTTTTTGCTCGTATGACGCCTGCGATGCTGTGCGCTTTCGGCACTAATTGACAAGAGAATATTTTCTTCATTGACTAAAGTTTTTATTAGATCTAGACCTACTTTTCCATAATAATGTGAACATGCTCGTCGGAGTTTTCGTAGTGCAAGAAAATACGGTAGTTCATGGGCGGTGCAGCCCTGAAAAAAGTGAGGGCTATAGCCCCCCTGTGGTGCACCGCACCCCGGCATGGGGTGGCACATCACTGCAAAAATGGGGAATATAGCCTATGGTGTGCCGCCCATGTAGTTAAATGTCTTATTTTTGAGCAACGACGGAGGACTGCCTATTGTGAATTTAATTATCATCGGCGTGTACTGAATTTAAGAGAATTCAATTAAACGCATGGCGCACACACGCCGTGTACACGCAAGCATGTCATCCGCCAATCCACAAAGTTGAAATTTGAAAATGTCTGCACTTTACCGCACTCTGCCACTTTCAATATAGCATATAAACCTACTTTCTGCTATTTTGTTTCTTGGTCGATTCTAGGAACCAGTACTCTTACTGGTTCGTAGGTCTATTTTAACTGGACGTTCACACGGCACTACTTTCTGAGAGCAGTGGCGGATCTACGTTTTCAGTAAGGGGGGGGCGGATTCTGGCAAAGGTCGAATGCGAGGCGCGTGGAGCCGAGCGGGGGGGGCGGAGATCGGGAGGGGTACACCCCCTTCCCGTGTAAGACAACTTTTTTGTTTTTGTAGCGAAATAGTGAAATTTCCATGCATCCTGGTACGTTTCTGACACTTAACATGTCCCTGGAGTTTTTCTTAAAATAATTAAAAACCCTTCTCGATTTCGTCACATTAACATGGCTCATAAGTTTCGTGAAACCATGTTTGTGCACATCTGGGTATGAGTCACACCACCAGCAAAAATTTTTGTTGGAACATCTGCTTACACACAACTTTTAGCGGCATACGAAAAAGTGTGGTGTGTATACAGGGGTTTGGACAACTACCAAATATTCAAGAACATAAGGAGCACCGACGAGGCGTAAAAACTTGAATATCAGATGATCGCAACAGCCTCAAGCTGTTTAAGAACGAAGACCTGTACTGTTAGTCCGAAAATAAACATGTGTTTTGTCTCGTTACGAGAAAAACTGGCGAACAATGGTGCTCTCAGCTCATAGTCTATTATTAAAAGCGACAACAAGCAATTAAGTATCATTTTATTAAGCTGAATCATGTTGACAACAATTGAAAAACGTCGAATGTATCAGGAAACAAATCATCTGAAAACAGATTCACGAAACCAAAGCAATCTGTAGGCCTACACCGTGGTGAAAAGACATACAGGAGCAGTTTGCAGAGGGATCAGATGTACACTGAGAGTACAAAAAACTCTGGCCTGGTCCGATACGAGACCAAAAGTACACCTGTGCTTATTATCCCTATAAAAGTAGTCGATCTGTCGCGCGGCGGGACCAAACAGTACTGGCAGAGATAAATAGATTTACAAAGCACACTTTGTTAAAAAAACATCACAAGACTAGTTCGCCGAAGGACCAGAAGAACACTGAAACTCAATATCTACACAAATCAAGCTGGCCTGGTCCTTCGCGAGACCTAAAGCGTACTTCGCAAAAAACTTCTCTTTAGACTCCTTTTAATCCCCAGTGGTTGCTCATACGTGTAGTTTACATATCTGGTGGTCAACTGCTGAGAGAGGTTGTCTAGGAAGGGTTTTTGCACCGTTCTGTAGTATTAACTGGAAGAAACAAGTATTGAGAACAGATTTAACTACGCACTACGTGAAATAAGATTTTAGATATGAAGCAGATAGACTCAGGTGGAAATACAAACCAGAATCAGTTCCTGTGCGCTCGTAGACCCTCTGCTGTACTAGGTAAATTTGGCATGTCCAGAATTAATTTCTATTTCGTTTTCATTGTACACAAGCATAAAAACCCGACATTATTACAAATTTTATATAATTATAACTTATTATCTGGGTGTTTCTCCAGCAATGTTGGTCCTATCTTTCTGTTGTCTAGACTGCCGAGGAATCTGTACATCGGATCCAAAGGTTTGCTGCTCTTGGAACCATTCTACCCAGACATCTTCCACGTTTGTTCCCAACGCTCGCACTTCGTCAACTGCTGTGTCAATGAACTTGTACGCCTCCACAATGTCAGTATCTCGTTTCGCAACTCAGTTGGCACTAAGCCCCCTGAGGTTACCAAGTCCATTCAAAAGACTTACAGCATGCGCAACTAAATTTGTTCCGTTCATCATGGACTACTTCAAACCTTGACGATGTATCCCAGGACCCATTTACATCTCTTGCAATTTTCGAAATAAACGTCCCAATGTCTGAACGCTTGAAACCCGAAGTACTAACATCAAATAAATGCCCATGGGCATGGGCGTTTCGTTGGGTGGGCCTTTCTGCGAGTCTCGCAAGACTTTGTTGTGAAAATGCAACCTCCCCGCAATTTCTGGTACTGTACACTGTTCGCGAATGCGGTCATTTCGTCAATGTGAGTGCCCCCTTGGTCATTCCTTGTATAGACATAACTTGTTAGAGTGCATCTTCGTTTCAAACAGACTCGCGACCAGACCCGGCACGGCGCCCGCCACAAGCAATTCTTCGGAAAACGATTATTTTCAAAAGTATTTTATGTACATGTACACTGTATGATATTGCGCAAGACAACTTTACTATACACCAGTCAAATTCGAGTTACAAACGTGCGGGGTGTAATAGGATGACACGGCATGACAGATGAGGTAAAAACGTTGCACGTCAATTCGCCTGAATATCAGAGTTGCGGCACCACAGTATTTCCCCTAATCAAACCAAAACATACCTTAGACTAAAGAAGCTAGTTACCTAAAAAAATCAGCTATAGAACTGCTCTTTCAGCGGTGGATCTATCTAAAAGGCTTGGCTACTTCAGAAGTGTCGAGGGAAGCGCGCGCACAATTGATCTCCGGGCTTTTGCCGATGAGCCACGAAGACTCGAAACGCGTTGATTTTCATAACAGCAATTCACAATGCAAAAAATATATTTTCAGATTGAACCCCCCCCTCATTTCTTCCAATTTGGTTTACTTGGGGTTTACACACGTTGGCGGTGCCGTTTTTGTTCTGCTGGAGACGTTTGTTTTTAATTTTTGGGTCCTCGCCCGAGGGGGGGTTTAAACCCCCTGAACCCCACCCCCGTAGATCCGCCGGTGGAGAGCTCTCTCGCTGCTACATAGCCCATCTAGGTATAGACATTTACTTAGACCTAGGACCAATGTATATTACTCCCAGCTTAGACTCTCGTCAGTAATACCCTATGTTGTAGCCACCACGGGCGTTCAATGATAAAGCCTCCTATTAATCGTTTGCACGATCCTATCATCAAGCACCATTCGGACGAAGTTTAGTGACCGGGTACGACCCGATAATTACGGGAACTAAATTCAAAATTATTAGTGACTTAGTTATCAGTGTAGTTAGTATAGTACCAGTAATTGCAGCCGTGAATTCTGTTGTTAATTTTTGGTGTTGTTGTCCATTTATATCCCATCTTTAACAGATAGGTCGGGGCTGGACCTTTTCCGCGGAGGATTCGATCGAACCCCCCGAACAAGACCCCTCCCTGGCTACGGAATTGTTCAAAAGTGGCAGATTCGATTTGGACACCCACACACCTCGGGTCCGGCCGGCATTGTCACGCGTACAGCCAAACATTAGGACAAATCTTGATTATTGCACAAGAACGTCACATACACACAAGCGTAGGCTTCAATTTAGACTAATTATTAACCTGGGCCTGACAAGAAACTGGTTTAAGTTCATTCAAGTGTGATTTAGGTATAAGATTTGTGTCTACTTCCAGTTCCTAATCCAGTCCGACAAGTTAGTCAAAATCAGTTAAGACTTTCTTAAAGCGGACTTAACACAAGTTAAATTTTTATCTTAAAGTTGACTGAAATTTAAGATTTGTCTTGGTTAAGTCAGTTTTCTTGGAACGGGTCCCAGGCCTACAACAAACACGGGACTTCAATCCGGTGATTTCATCTGGAGACACTTGAATTCAGCAGGACTTGCCAGTCAATCGGAAGACGGGGCCTTTCATCCGACAAAAGTGAGGATGATGGATGTGTCTTGAGATGGAAAGTAGGCCGGTGCAACTGTACTACTGTCGAACCCGAGCCTAGCGCACGATTTATTCTTACCGAAGAGATTAAAAACGCTGCCAACAATCATACTATAAGGAAAAATAACAGCGGCATTATCAGTGCAGTGGCAGAATGCTGCTTGTATAGGATATGACAAGTACACATGCACCACGTACCAAGAAAACGATCAAGCACAAGTTGCCAAATTTCAGCGTAGGTGAACACAGCATTTCAGGTGGAGACTGTAAAGCACATATCAACCGGTGTGTACCGTGCGAAACTAGTATAAGAGGCTGATTTATGGAATATTCGCCGCCATACAATTGCCGGGTCTCCACTGGTTCAAACGAAAGGTGATTTCTCCGCGTACATAATATGTTTGCATTTCTTATTCCCAACAAACATGCTTGCTGCATAAAGTCTTGTAGTAAATTTGAATCCCTCGTGAGAACTCGATCCGGAATACCTCGGCGGCGCTAAAATTCGTCCCACTGCATGCTTTCCAGCAAACAATTTACCGCGGCTACATCCTATGGAATTTTTATAACCCGGGTATACATGTAGATCTCTTACGTTTTCATGACATTTTACGTTTTCTCTTTTCTCTGTGCTCATTTGTATTTTTATTCATTCTCTCCTTTAAAATCTAAGACAACTTTGGATATGTAACAAGATTTGCCGTGCATGGCCCTATTTGCACACGTGCACCTATTTCTAATTTTTTTAAGAAACGTTTTATTCAACTGTTCATATACGGAGGTACATGTAGGCTGCAATGTGTCTCTGATAACTCACAGGAGGATATTCCATGTAGGCGAACAGTAATTTTCGTTTACTGTTTATTTACGTTTGCTACTTTGTTTTACTTGTTACGAAATTGGTTAATGAGTTATGCTATGTACATAAAGAAAGTCATCACCCGAGCAACTACTGCGTCACCCACGGTTTCACGATGAATAAGTTGTAACCAAAAGTCACACTGCGCATCAAACAATCTGGCATCCAATGTGTTGCTGGGCTTTGTAGACGCAAGAGTCTTGCGAGATATCGTTATGTATTACAAGATAAGTACGTGATCTCCTAAAATATTTTCTTGCATATGTCTTGGGTCTGTACTGGGAACCAATATTAGTTCTGTGGTCTACGGAACCTTAGCCTTTGCACCACCTTATATCCGAAGTGTTTCAAAACCTGTTGCGACGTCCGATAACGTGTAAAACTTGTGTTTGTTATTAAAATTGTAATTGTTTATATTAATATAAATAATAATGCTGTTGATTTTGTGATTACTTTTGTTATTTTATCATTGTTATTGAGCCTAATTGTATAACCAGCACAGGAAACAGTGGTTCGGTGACGAGAACTACTGTACATTTGGGAATAATTTGTATATTCTTGGCTACGTAATGGGTAGCCAATTATTGTAGAGAGCATGTATGCAAATGGTAGCACTGCCAATAGAGCTCTGTTTCTATAGCTCTGTATGATATAACCTGCGTATGTATGTGTAACGCCACGATCATTCCCGCCATGACAGCGTTTTTAATATTGACGGTGACATCGTTGCAAACTATAATTGCAATCCTAGTCGTTTATACCTTTTATTACAACCACTTAGGTCTATTGATAAAATGTCATCAAATGATATTTCAAGAAATGTAAAGCCTGTAGAATTTTATTAACTTCATTTATTACTAATATTTTTTCTGCCATTAATTGGATCACGTACTATATATGTCGTGAAAATGAACGTGAATTTCATTTATCTTCTCCTAATTGTCAAAATCATGTTAGAAATGAGGCAGATTTAGCTTAGCTCAGAAACACACACCCACCTCCACACATGATCCAAAATGGTTTCTGGGTGCCAGTTTCTGGGCTGTCTCTTAAATTTTCATTGGGAATTTTTTTGCTTTTCCTCTCACGTTGCCAAACTTTTGTGTTGATTTTATGTGACCTTCGGTTGTTACTGTACAGTATAATTGGATTACAAGAGATTACCGTCTTGGTAATTTTCCTGAAATTTGTGAGCTGTTTCTTTTAATTCCGGTTTAAGTAAATAAGTTATTAATTAAGGTTCTATTTTTCTATGTGTGAACGGTACTCTAGAGGAGCGCCACCTTTTGTTGAATTTTATGTAACTCAGTGAGTGAGCATTGATGGACATTTCAAAATAAATTTGATACTTTAGTTAACAAAGTTCTTGTATCATATGCTTTGTTATTAAAGTAAGGCAAAGAGTAGGATCTAGGATGTTGGGGGGCAGACCACAATCTCCAAAAGAAAGCCATTTCGGTTTGTTTGCGCACAGAGAGGAGTGGGGGCAGACGACAATATTTTTCATTGCTTGTCACTAAACTGCTCTGCCTTCAGAATGGCGACGGTTTGGTCAAAAGCAGCTTGTTCCATAGTGCTCGTTGAAGAACCACCCAAAGCATTTCTTGCACAATATATGTGTGTAAATGGTATCTGATTTACTGCTACTAAAGGAAACGGAAACCTTTCACTATTTTCGTAATTAAAAACAAACGTGATATTGAAGCTCTTTGTATCTTAAAACCCCCCTAACCAAAAAAAAAACAAGATTAACTCTCAGACTACGAAATTCGGCAATATAAGTAGGCAGTCTCGGTGATCTTGAAATGCTAGATATTTTGTGGAATAAAATGATTTTGGGCTGAATATATAACTGGGGATAAAATCAGCAATTCAATATTTTTAACACAAAAATTATAAGAAATGAAGTCGTACTATAAGTGGGAGAGAACGCTGGTACTGATTTTCTACGTGTTCCTAGAACTTGTCGCTAAGAAGGTCCGTTATTGGTACGGTTACTTGAAACAGTTGTACGCCCAAGGAGACACCAAAATACAATTTCAATCCTATTTCTGACAATTCAGGGAACAAATCACAATTCATGGTGCTTTAGGACGCAAAGCTTCACTGAGATGCGCTTGTTGTGCCCCCCTCCCACCCCCCAATAAAAATTTGCAGGCGTTAGGGTTAAAACGTAGCAACCGATATAGGCGTGGCCCGAGGACGGGAACAGTCAAGAAAAGAAAAACTTCGAACATTGATCAGAGCGACAATTCAAGAGAACATTTGACAACTCGGTTTCTAGTGCATGCTTTACACTTTGAGGGCCCTGTTGATAGGCCGGATCTCCATTTCTACTGCATAAAGTCGTCTAATTGCACTTGAAAATGTGCATTTTATCACACTTAAAAGTATTTCAAAAATGGAGACAATTTTTGAGAATGCAAAACTATATTTTTCCAGAGGTCCCTCTCTGGCAAAAGATAACACAGACAGCTGTCGCAATATTTTGTCGTGATTCTTTTCTAAAAATTGCATATCGCAGAAGGTCCAGGTCACGTGTTGCTTTCAGATATCAAACTGCGTTGTTCGTCAATCCTTAGTGAAACAAATTCGAATGAAGTTGACTGCCACAGCACCATGCCAATGTAGTCCACGGCGCATAGGACTCATTAGTGAATGGTTGAACGAATGACCTTCTTCCGCGGGTCGACGCCATGCCGTGAGAAGCTGTTTGAACGTCACTATCATCACCGCCAACAGAGACGTGGTATTGTTATTCGCTGTCGGTGGTCATTGTACAGAGAGCTGAATCGTGACGTCAGTCGCTTATAAATGTATTCGAGGCACACAATCGACTTAACGCTCTTTGCGACAAGATGCACTTTTGCACCCGTCTGTGATCATGAAGTAAGCTAATTCACCTGAGATGCGCTTCCTATGTTCATTGTCAAAAGGGCATGTTATTACAAGATTGCATAAATGTTCTTTTTTGTTTGTTTTAGTTTCACGGATGGCGTGCAAATGGTGTCCAAGCGATGAACTTCATCACTCAGCAGAACACGTGGGAGCACGGCATGCGCTTGCCATTATGGAAGATTTGATTACTGACTGATAACACTGCACAATCTAACCCTAACTAATACACTAACGCACTAACGAAAGCACAATAACCCCAGTCAGTAATCAAGTCTTTCGAATGTGGTTTCTTTCCTCATCACGGGATCGCGAGGTCAGAACCGACCCAGTTGGTTAGGAAGACGACAGAAGACGCCATCGGAACAAGAAATCGGTCAAGTATTCCTTTGCTATGACTGTCAGTGTGATCATTCATATTTCCGTGTGTTGTATGCACTACATGTAATTGAATTATCATGTGTAGTGGTTAATGTGTACTTCGCATATTAATTGTATTGTTATCATGTTCATTGTGAATCGTTCACGTTAATTAATTTGTTACCATATTTATTGTTTGTCGTGTATATCAATTGTGTTAATATTATGTATATTTTGGGTCGTATTTAATAATTGACTAATTATCATTTATTGTGGTTCGTGTGTATTACTTGAATTGTTATTATGTTCATGTCTATTGTGTGTCTTGTTTAGCAACTGAGGTGTTATAATGTATACTATATGACATGTATATTAATTAATTAATTTCTTTTGAAGATAAGAAGACAACAGACGGCGGCCGCCTGGACATCAAATTGGTCAAGTATTCAATTAAATATATAGTCAGTGTTATCATGTTTGTTATGAGTTGTTTATATTTTTGAATAATTATCATGTCTATGTTGTGCCGTGTATAGTAATTGACATTATGATCATGTTTATTACGTTTTGTGTATTTTAATTGTTTTGATTCGTGTATTTTCATTGTTTTGATATCGTGATTTTGTGTTGTTTTTAATTGACTTCTGATCATGTTTATTTTGTGTCGTGTAAATTTCTTGATTTGTTATTATGTATTGTGAAACGTGTCTATTAATTGATTTGTTTTCAGTTTTATTGTTTGTCGTGTATATTAATTGATCTTTTATCTTGTTTGAAGTCGTGTGTATTAATTGTATGCTTGTTGTGTATTTCGTATATTAATTGGCTTGTTATCGTGTTGTTATCGTGTGACTTGTGTGTGTTAATTAACTTGTTTTCAGGTTTATTGTGTATCATGTATCATAAATGACCTGTTATCATAATTATTTTTTGTCCTCTACATTAATTGACTTGGTATATTGTTTACAGTGCGTTGTGCATATTAATTAACCTGTTATCGCGTGTATTGTGTGCCGTGTGTCTTGACTTGTTGTCATGTGTATTATATGTCACGTATTCTTATTGGCTTGTTGTCATATTTATTGTGTCGTGAAAAATTTTTGATTTGTTATGATATATTGGGAGTCGTATGTAATAATTGATTTGTTTTCATGTTTAGTGCTTGTCGTGTATACTATTTGATCTTTTGTCATGTTTATTTTGTGTCGTGTATATTAATTGACTTTGATCGAGATTACTGTGTATTTCGTATGTAAATTGACTTGTGATCGTGTTCATTGTAAATGGTGCACGTTAATTGAGTTTTTACCATGTTTATTGTGTGTCGTGCATATCAATTGAGTTGTAATTATGATTATTTTGTGTTGTGTTTATTAATTGACCAATTATCATGAATATTTCATGTCGTGTATGTTAATTGCTCTCTTATCATGTGTATTGTGTCCTTTGAATGAATTAAATTGTTATCATGTTTATCTCTATTGTGTGTCTTGTTTATCAAGTGACGTGTTATAAAGTATACTATGTGGCGTGTATATTAACTGGTTTATTTCTTTTGAAGATTGAGAAAACAACAGACGGCGGCCGCCTGGACATCAAATTTGTCAAGTATTCAATTAAATGTATAGTCAGTGTTAACATGTTTATTATGAGTTGTGTATATTGCTTGATTTGTTATCATGTCTATGTTGTGCCGTGTATTTTAATTGACATCTTTATTTGTTATAATGTATTGTGACTCATGTGTATTTTTTAACTTTTTCATTTTTATTGTTTGTCGTGTGTATTCTTTTATCTTGCATATTTTGAGTCGAGTGTATTAATTGACTTGTATTGTGGTTACCTTGTATTTCGTATATTAACGGATATATCATGTTCATTGTGAATCGTTTTGTTACCATGTTTATTGTGTGTCGTGTATATCAGGTGAGTTTTTATCATGTTTATTGAGTGTCGTATATATTAATCGACTTGTTTTCTCGTGTGTTGTGTGTCGCGTAATTTTATTGACTTGTTATCATGTGTATTGTGTGTCGCTTATATTAATTGATTTGTTATTTTGATTGTCTTGCGTCCTGTATGTGCATTGATTTTGTGATCATGTTTATTGTGTGCTGTGTATGATTCTTGATTTGATATACTATATTGTGAGTCGTACGTATCAATTGACTTGTTTTCAGGTTTAATGCTTGTCGCGTATATTACTTCATATATCGTGTTTCGTTCATTTCCATTGGCTTGTTATCATGTTTATTTTGTGTCTTATATATTATTGACTAATTTTCATGTATATTGCATGTCATGTATGTTATTTTTTTCTCGTATCATGTTTATTGTGTGTCTTGGTTATTAACTGCATTTTATCGTGTTTAACAATTGCCATGTACATGTATAATACTTCAAAGGTTATCACTTATTGTGTGTCGTGTATATTAATTCAATTGTTTACTTGTTAATTGTGTGTTTTATTCATCAACTAACTTGTTATAATGTGGCGTGTATATCAATTGATTTATTTCTCTTGAAGATTAAAAAGTTGACAGACGGCGGCCGCCAGGACATCAAATGGGTC
>NMRA01000698.1:47030-170359 GCA_002633005.1 Phoronis australis | reverse complement strand
TCTACTTGATTAAAAGCAAGTGAATGGCTCTCCATACCTTGCCATCCTTTTTAATTGAATTTTTAACATGTATATTTTGTGCCTTGTAAAATATTTGGTTTGTTACAATATATTGTGAGTCGTGTGTATTAATTGGCTTATTGTCATGTTTAATGAGTGCCATCCTAGACATTTCAATATTTGGGACTCACTTCAGACAGGTCAGACAGTGTTCAAAGGCTTAAATTTTCAGTATTGTCATGTATAATATAGGATTTGTTTATTAATTGTTTTTATCGTGCCCATTGTGTGGCGTGTATATTAATTAACTTGTTATCATTTATACTGTGTGGCTTGTTTAGTAATTGACATAGTTCTCTTTAAGATTCAGAAGGCGACAGACGGCTGCCGTCAGGACATCAAAATGGTCAAGTATTTAACTGCTTAAAACGTCAGTGCTATAACGTTTATTAATTGACTTGTGATCATGTAGAATGTGCATCGTGTAATTGGTTGACTCGTTATCATGTATACTGTGTGGCGTGTATATTAATTGACATATTCCTCTTTTAGACTAAGAAGACGACAGACGTCGGCCTTCGGGACATGAAACAGGTCAAGTATTCAATAACTTAAATTGTCAGTTTCCAAGGTGTAAGGAAAACCTTTTCCGCACGGTGAATGTTAAAATATCAAAAATGCAGGAACGCGGTTTTTATGAAGTTCATGTCTTGCATGGAACAGTGTAATTGGTGTCTTTTGCCCTCTTAATTCTCGCTGCAGATTTGAGGGCGCCTTTGTACACATGACGTCTCATTCCCAAGCAAGATTTCAGGAGAGTATACCTTTTTTCTTGTGCACGTGTTTTGTCACCTCAGAAACACGTTGCTTTTGTAATAATAACCACGTACTTTACTATTGATGGAAATTGTATGCTTTTGAGATTGATCTGATGTTTTGTACTTACTATGTTTAGGTATTTTGAGCCTATATATTCGACATCAAAAGAACCTAATGACATTTTTGTCTTGGGCCTGTTTAACTCTCATTTCACTGAGTTGAAAAATATAGACTTAGCTTTGACGATATTTATGCCTAGAACGCGTTCAAAAAAGTAAATTATCCCTTTGACTGCTTTAGAAAACACGTTCGAATACAAAATTTCTTTAAAATCGTTCACACCTTCTTTGTGACAGATTTTTATAGTGACCTTTTCACTGTACGTGGTTCGAATAAAAGGAGGTGGGTGATTGTTAAGTTACTTAAAGTTGCTGAACTCTGATTTCTTTGGAAAAATAAGAAATATCATCAAAATGGGCATAATTCCCTACTCTAACAATAATCAATGAAAACCATAACCAGTCTATATAATAGACGTGGTCGAAGACCACCTATTATTTTTTTCTATCATCAAACTTAAACGGTAAACAACCAGGACGCAGCAATTTTAAATCCAAATTTTGATATTCCTGTTTGAGCACATTGGCTCTCTACCAAAAAAGCTGTTGAAATGCAAACTAACTATAGAACAATCACCCGGGGTCATGATGCAAGGTAGCAGGCATGTCTATGACATGAGGTTCTGGGTTCAAGTCCCAGTGACCCCTACATTCAAATAGAAAGTTTGCTTTCAGCATCCAGAGTCTATTTTGACTACAAAGCACAAGCTCTAAGTAAATCATATGCCACTGGATGATGTTAATCTGTAATTCCATCTTTTTCATGTAATTGTCAAAACAAGTCTCCAAACAGACCCTTCCTTGCTTTATACGCATGATTTCTAACGTAGTCAAGCCGCAGAAGCTTAATATATAGTTTAATTATGTCTTCCTGCAGCCATTGGCTTAGCTAGTAAACAAGACTGGGAACTGCGAATGGCCATCCTTCCCCTGTGCTTCCAGATGACTTCCCATGAAACCACCAAACACGAGTATCTCAGCCGAATAACAAGCAAAGACCAACAATAATTCTCACTGATGTTGAAACAGAACGTCTGATTTGAAATTGTACTAAGCAACTAGAATATTTTTGCAAATAACATGTGCATTCTTGGGCAAGCTCACGAAACAATTGCACAAATTTTCCCATTGTATAGTTTACTACGATTTTCATATCAAGCTTGTGTTGGTTCATTTGGTAAACATATCCACGTCGATGCGTATTGTATTTTCAATAGTTCTGCTGTGTGCTTTTGCCACTATAAAGGTTATTTGGTTCACTTGGTATCTTATTGTGCCGAACAATTTACAATTTGCTCCCACGATCAGAGAACTTACGATGGATTGTTCGACGAACATCGTACGTTGCTATCATTGGTTATGGAATTTTTATAACCCGGGTATAGATCTCTTACGTTTTCATGACATTTTACATTTTCTCTTTTCTCTGTGCTCATTTGTATCTTTATTCATTCTCTTCTTTAAAATTTAAGACAACTTTGGGTATGTAACAAGATTTGCCGTGCATGGCCCTATTTGCACACGTGCACCTGTTTCTGAAATTATCTTCTTTAAGAAACGTTTTATTCAACTGTTCATATACGGAGGTAGGCTGCAAAGTGTCTCTGTTAACTCACACACGAGGCTATTCCAGGTAGGCGTATGTGAAATGATGAACAGTGATTTTCGTTCACTGCTTATTTACGTTTGCTACTTCATTTTACTTGTTACGAAATTGGTTAATGAGTTATGCTATGTACATAAAGAAAGTCATCACCCGAGCAACTACTGCGTTACCCACAGTTGCACGGCGAATCAGTTGTAACCAAAAGTCACACTGCGCACAAAACAATCTGGCATCCAATGCGGGGCTGGGCTTTGTAGAAGCAAGAGTCTTGCGAGATATCGTTATGTATTACAAGATAAGCACGTGATCACATAAAATATTTTCTTGCAAATGTCTTGGGTCGGTACTGGGAACTAATATTAGTTGTGTGGACTACGGAACCTTAACGTCTCATTCACAAAACACGTAAATCCGAAGCCACTTTAACTTCCATTGAACACTCGTCGTCTCACCTTGGCACCACCTTGTATCCGAAGTGTCTGGGAATCCTGTTGCGCTGTGCGATAACTTAAGAAACGTGTATTTATTGTTAAAATTTTAATTGTTTATATGAATATTAATAATATTGCTGTTTATTTTGTGATTATGTTTGTTATGTTATCATTGGTATTGAGCCCAACTGCATATGTAGCACGGTGAAACAATGGCTCGGGACGAGAACTGTTGTACATTTGGGTATAATTTGTATTTTATTGGGTATGTTATGCTGTTGCGATGTGCCGATAGCTGATAAAAACGTGTATTTATTGTTAAAGTTGTAATTGTCTCTATCATACAAATATTAATAACATTGCTCTTTAGTTTATGGCTCGGTCACCACGACTACATGCGGGGATAATTCGTATTTTCGTGGGTACGTAGTAATGGGTAGCCGTTTATGGTTGACAGTATGTATGCAAATAGCAGCACTGCCAAGAGAGCTCTATTTCTGTGGCTCGCCATGATGTGTCCTGCGTATGAATGTATAAAATCACAATCATGCCCGCTATGACACCGTTATTAGTACTGACTGTGACATTGTTACCAACTACAATTGCATGGTCTCCTATGTTCATTTTAAATTGTTAGGAAACCACATGTTTTTTCTGTTTGCAAATGAGGCCCCAGTTCACATCTAACACAAAAATACTTAGTACTTGAAAATATTTTATTTTAAGACTCTGTTTCCCCGTCATTTTTGTGCGCCCACATATTTTTATGTGGATGCATGCTGCCGTCATCTCTGCCTCGGCGTCCGGGCGGCCCGGCGCCCGCGTCCGCGGCTGTAACTCCTAAACCCCTTGTAGGATCTTATCGAAATTTGGCACGTGTGTTTTTACGGGGTTGGCGACAGAGGGCAGTGAGTTTTGGACCGACCCGAATACGGCTTTGTACCCTAATGGATTTTTTTTACGTTTGCTTCTGTATCTTCAAAGGTCCTCAACTGATTTTCATTAAATTTGGCACGTAGGCATCTATTAATGAAATGTATGTCCTAAGCCGTCTGAAGGATCTCTATTGAATTTAGCATGTGTTTTATGTGAAGTTAACAACGGAAGACGGCGACTTTCAGGCTCGTTCATGCTCTTTTAGTCAATGGCGTCAAAAGATGAAATTTCACCACAAATCGATAATATTCGCTGAGATCATTGCCTGCTTTCAAAAAGAACGAATATTGTTGTAGAATTTCATTTTTACATTTCTAGTGTACGAGTAGAATAAAAGATGAAATTTTGCAAATCGATAATATTCGTTGGGATGTTTGCTTCTTTCAAAAGGAACGAAGATTGTTGTAAAATTTCATTTTCGCGCTTCTCTTGTACGAGTAGAATACAAGTACTAAGGGAGTGGCAATTTGTAAATAAACAGAGACACAATTTTTTGATTGCCAAAACCTATCATACGGCTTAAGTCAGAGGAGGCTAACAAAGCAAAGAGTGTCTGTAATGAAATAGAAATAGCACTCTGAAAGCTCATTAACGCTACAAAATAGCTTACCAACTCTACACAAAGCCCATGTGTAAATAGTTAACCCTTGGAACACAATTTTGCTCAAATTTTGGAAATTTTGATAGAACTTATGGTAGTTGCAAGGCCTAAATGAAGCACAAAAAAGTGCAAGTTCGTTTCCAAAACCGAAAAAGTCGTTTATTGGACCAACAGTAGTTTTTACTTGAGTTGTAAATAACTGTGAGGAATACTCAACAATGATAAGAAATGGTATTGAATGATACATAACCTGAAGCATGGTAAAAAACTATAAGGGATGGTAAAGAACGACAGGAAATAATAAATAAGGGTCAACATATATAAAACGTAAATAATAGTAATTAACATCAAGGAATAATAAATAATAAATAATGGCACTTAAAGTGCTGAACGGCACCTAACGGACATGACAGGTATACAACTACAGATAATTGTAAATAGCGGTATGGAGTGGTAAATAATGGTAATGAATGGCATATTAGTGTCAGGACTGATAAATATTGACACTGTTGTGCGCTCATAACTTTACACTCATATTTTTCGCTTTACGTAGGTATTTTCGCTCGTAATTTTACCATCGTAATTTCACGCTCTTATTTTTCACATGTTATGAAGTATTCAGAAGGTAAACTCTCAGGTGCAAAGCATAAAAGTGCAGAAGGTTGAAAATATCAAAGACCGCCTGAAAAATGTTTTTACTTGCTGTCCTAACCATCCCAGCCACTTGAAAGTTTTCCGTCTTAGTACATATTGATGTGCCAAAATGACGTTTTTATATGATTTGTTAAAATAACCCTGCTTTTTCATTTATTTCGGCGAAGTTTCATTCTTTTACTCTAAACAATAGGAGGAAGCAGTGTAGCCTAGTGTGATAAGTGCCAGCTTTCTTTACTCGAGGTCGTGGGTTCGAGTCCCACTGGGTCACACTTCTAAGCCTTGAGTCAGGTTTAACTACATGATATATTAATAAAGCATAAACTGTGATCAGTGCAATGGGTTCACATGCGCGCCCTGCGCACCTCTGGTACAACCCGTATCATGCCTCCTGCAACTATTCTCTTACTCTTAACAATGCGTGCAGATGACATATGACATTGCAAAAAACATTGGTTCAAAACGGTTTTAGGGGTTAAGCAGTAAAATTTTTAAATTTTGTCGGTAAATCGCTCACTCTTTATTCAAGACATTTGAATGACAATCCTCTTGCATAACAAAAACCGTATCAACTGCGTATAGATTTAATGGGTGGTGGTCTCGAGGACTCGTACTTAAATATAATGGCTATACTTGTGAAAATTACGAGCAAAAATACGAGCGTAAAACTTCTTTAGAGATCACGTGACCTGCGAACCCATTTCTTATTGGCTATAAGCGATTTCCGTCGGTCGTAAAACACGAGCAAAGTCTCGGTCGTAATCACGAGCGTAATTAAGGACAAAAGATTTCAATCTGAAACACGAGCGAAGTATCAGTCGTGATCATGAGCGTAATTATGGGCGAACAATTTCGGTCGTAAAACACGAGCGAAATCTCCGTCGTCAAATTCCGCTATTCCAAAGGTTCACTACTTCGAAGGTTCACTCACTCAGAAAATATCTAAAATTTTGGACCCAGGTGTAATTTTTATACTTTTGCATGCAAAAATAAACTACACTTCGGTTATTAGATGCAATCAGTGTTGTAGCTATACCGAAAACAACGCCCGGGTAATAAAACAACTTAATTATTTGGATTTCATGTGCATGCGAAATTCCCGATATGCCTTAAGAATACGGAAAAAATGAGTACGTACTTGCATTTATAAAAGAGAACGAAGTAGGAATATTGATGAATTATTAACCACGATACATTTATGAAATCCGTGTCAATGTCGCATCATTTCATACCGTGACTGAAAGGCTTAGGACCACTGCGCCTCAACCTCACCCACCGGCCTTAACGAAACTAAATGTAGTTAGTAGGCTACCTTGTCCCTGCCATTCTTCACAAAGTCGGAGAGTCTCATTCAGTCTTAAAAATATAAAACCAGCGTTGGTCGCCGCACCCCTGACCCGCGTCCTAAATGTTGTCCCAGCTTGAGAAGAAGACGTTACTTAGATTCAAGAATTACGGTTGGCAGTAATTGGAACTGAGCTCATTTGTAAACAATGTAATCGATGTTTTAATAACTATCCAACTCTTGCTCACCCTTAAAGTGGTTACTAAATGAACACAAATATAAAAAATATATTCATGTCAGTTCGACTCATTAGCAGACAATCAGGGTAATGAACTTTCGAAGGTAACCTTCGGAGTACTGAACCCTAGGAATAGTGGCATGTAAACATTCTCAATGATGTTTGTTGCTCGTATGAAATCTACGAGGCTGTGCACCATCGACAGCAGTTGTAGTACGAGTAGTTGCAACAATTTTGTTGCTGTTGTGCAGAGGCTGGGGCTAGACCTTTCCGCAGGGGGGGTCGATAGAACCCTCCGAACCCCCCCCCCCCGGCTACGGGCCTGACTTAGTCAGGATTTATGGAGTTGTTTTATTACATGGATGATAAATCAGTGCGATGTCCCTCTGCAGTTAAATATGTCTTTTGCCTTGTTTGGAAATCCAGCTTGTAGGTCAAAAAATTGTAAATTTCATTCTTTGCTTAGCGAAATTTCAATTCTCTTGACCAAGATTGCAAAACGATAAGCCCAAATTTCACTGAGTCATTTTATGGGAGGTTTGTGATTACCAGAACCTGGAAAAATATTTATTATTATAAATTGGCATCTGAGAGATTCCAAGCAAGATGGTCTTCTTTCTTCACAGTTTTTTAAAGGGTTTGACGTTTTTGATTTCTGTACATGTACATGCATGTATTTGTTAATTAAACTTTTTCCTCAAAAAAGCATTAGGCACAAAATATTTTTCTTGTGAAATTTACAATGACTAGAATAAGTTCTTGACAGGGATTTTTGGAATCGTTCGAGAAGTGAAACAGAGCGATTAAACGGGAAGATTTTGCGCTTATGTTGTAGGCATCTTTAGCGAGTTAGAGGGCATTCGCTGGCAGGTCAGCCTTAGGTTTTGCCACGTACTTTACGTGTAGTTCAAATGGCGTGCTTAGCTGCTCCAATGCGCGTGGCGGCTAGAGAGCGCCAATAAATTTTCTCGTCGGCAATTCGTCTTACGGTAATGGGAATTTTTGTTTACTTCGAGTCTTATCTCTATTCTTCAATTTCTAAGGTCATGGGTGACCATGGCCGCTCTCTCAAGCGCCCACTAATCGATTTTCAGGCCTGCCATGGTTTATTGCGAGTAACTTGAATGTTTAACTTGTAATCATTAAGAGGATTTGTCAAAACATGTCGCCGATAACACTGAATATACCGGTACAGTAGGAGATGCAGTTGCTGGCAATTGTGAAGACAAAAAAATAAAACAAGAAAAAACCACCGAACGTCCGTTGGGCGAGTGTGCGAGTGATACGAGTGAGGGCAATTTTCTACACGTATTTTTCTTTTCCCACGCATATTTTCGAGCGCTTACTAGCTTATGTAATCACTGCTGGCTAAAAATGGCTTTCAATTCACAGGGGCTTTACCATCGAGGTTTGCCTAACGCACAAACGTCTCGTAAGTGAAAGACATCCTCATGCATAAATCGCGGTTCTTGGTTTCAATCCGATACCCTTTGTTATTCGTTAACATTAACAACGCGTTCATGGCATTCACTTTTCACCTTCTTCATCGCACTCAGCAAATTGAAATCAAATTATCTTTCATCCAACATATGTACAACCTATTTCTGCATTTGCAGTTGACAAAAATACAGGAAAGCTCAAACGTTGTGACGCTGTTCTTTTTGTATTCAAATTCGTAATTATTGGGTGATTCGCCAGAACAATTGTTTTAAGTTATGTTGTGTTGTTTCAAATGAACGTCAATTGCCGAGTCGTTGGAATAACGTAATAACGCAAAAAATTCGCTTTCCGTTTTGGTTACATTATCAATAGTTAATTCTCAATATAGCTGCTTATAACTCAGGTTTGGCCCCAAAAGCGTCTCATTTGCTTTTGTAGCACCCTGAGTCAAACTTGCTTCTCCCTGCTGATAAAGACTTCTCAGTGCGCGCCAAAACGAGCATTTCAGTTTTTAAACGACGTAACTATAGTCAACTCAGCTACGAAACATCTCTGTCCATCTAAGGCAAAGAGTGGATCCGCCCGTCATCCCCTCCTGTCGGCACCAGTGAGTAATCACGCCATGGGGACGACTGAAGCGAAGTTGGGGTACTTATCGGGCAAAAGTTATTTTTTGGTACTAAAGTTCATAAAATTTACTCGATCTGTCACCAAAAGTTGATCTTTTTCGGTCTTTGAAGGTTATGAAATCGGTTTACAGAAATACTGAATAAATTGAAAGAGAAACTCACGAATTAATTTGTTGAATTATCTTTATCTCCTTTCTTGGCTACCTGGCTGTGCCTGGGTGCTGACTACGGCTTGCACCTCGTTGAACCCCTGACTGATCTTAATCCCTGGCCCAAGCAATCAGCTTTGAACAAGGAAATTGGGGCATGGCCGAGGATTTTACAGCAATAGAACGCTAGCTGAAACTTGCAAACTACCGTATTTTTTGTTTGTTTTGCTATTTAGGGTGGATTCCTGGTGAAAAAATAGGTTGGATTATCTGCCGAAGGAACTGTCTTACGAGTTGCCGAGAATTTCCTGTCGAAAACATCGAGACGGAGGTATGCGCCTCATCCAGTCGAAAGTCGTTCAATGTGGGACTGTCGTTGGTAATATCTGGGCCCGTTCCAAGAAATCTGATTTAACTAAGACAAATATAAATTTGAGTCAAAAGTACGTACGTTCCACTGACTGAGAAAAGTGACTACAAGTTTGACATAAGTTTCTAACTTAAGTTTTGTTTTAATTTTGATTAACTTGCCTGATATAAAAGAGTCAAACTGTTGAGACAAATCTTAAACCTAAGTCAAAAATGAACTTAAGTAAGTTTCTTGGAACGGTCTACCGACAGGCCCTGGACATAAATTTGCCCATCACTGTGATTTAGAGCGCCAGGAAATTTGGAAAAAGTGAATAAAAATCCAATACACTATCACCGAATCAATTTTCGAAACATCCATAGAGCCGGACCAATTACCTCTTTTGGCCTTACAAGTGATTTTGGTGTTTGCAAAGTAGGCTATTTGGCGTTCGACACAATCAACTTTTTATGCATGGCACCCATCTATCGTAAGCAAGTCATATTTATTACACTAATAATTCGCAATTTATTCCAGTAATAATTCTTTAGCCAATCAGAAGCCAGGAATAATTACTGTAATAAATATTTATAACAGTAATTAATATTTATTCCAGTAATAGATTTTTATTACAGGAATTATTTCTGTCTTCTGTATGACTAAAGAATTATTGCAGGAATAAATCGAAGACTTAATTACAGTATTGAATCGGACTAATGTCGCATTTGGCCTATTAATAGTAGGGCAAGTGCGACTTAACTCCGATGTCTTTATTGCAGTAATTATTCCTGGCATCTGACGGGTTGATTTATTCCAGTCACAAATCGCTAATTAATAAGTAATAATTCAGACTTATGTCGCACTTGGCCTACGATACCCGGCGGCTGAGCGCAGGACAGCAGGTCTTGTCAGCGCACTAATTTCCTATTCCCCCGCCAGGTTCGCATAGCTTGTTTGTGTTCCGGAGATCATAAAAGTTGAGCGTACGATGGACTTCCTTCATTTTGTTTCGGCGGCATGAAGCTTTTAGTTGTGTACTTGATTGGAATTTATGGTGGAGTCGGGATCGCCACTGACTGCCCCTGTGAAAGCCCGACGCTATGTGAGCCGGTTGATACCCCAGTCTCAAGGAAGGAGGTATGACTGGAACACTTGTCATCTGTCGTCTTGCAGTTCACAACTGTTCACATTCAGCATTGTTGTGGCTCCTGCCTTAGCCAGAACTTTGCCAACCTCATGAACTCTTCCAACTTTCTTGCCGCTTGATATTTTTTGACATTTAATCTTGAGAATGGTAAATTTCTAGTAAAGTTTGCCGTGCAACTTGTCTACTTGCTTGGTTTTGTCTAGGTAAATCAGATTAATCAGAGAAACCGACGGGACATTTTACTAGTTTTCACTCTACTTTTGGTGGCGGAAGTACGTATGGCCATAGACAGTAGACTTGGGTGATGGGGCGTGGTGTCAGGGTAGTGAGAATGTTATCACTCAGATATGGGTGTGNAGAACCAGTTTGAAATCACCGGTCGTCTGCAATATGGGAAAACATCCGTCTGAAGTTCGTCCTTGGGTTTGACGGAATGCGTCACGCCCGTTATCGCGTTTGTAAGTAATTAATTTGGCTAATTATACGGTGTAATGGAAAGATCTGAAATAAATATTAGCTATTTTATTCACTGCTTTAAAGATTTAAAATAAACAGACAAGAATTGCAGCCTTATTTAAGGATTTTAACTTCGTTCGAAAATGGCCGGTTACGAATGTCACACTTTCAAGTCCGAAAATTTGCTCGATTTTGAGATCAAACTGTGAATTCTGTAAAAAGTCTAAAAGATTACCACATGAAACTATCTCTGTTATCTCTTCAACATATTAACTTTATAATAAAACTGTTTTCACCGCTTAATAACCACAGAAACGGGCATAAATTATCATGTTTTTGACATCACTGTGATTGTACCCCTTAGCGTGACCTTACCCATAATTAAGTCAAGGAGAATCAACAAATGGGTTAATTAGTGGTGGTCAATCTGTGCCACTACACTCGCTGAACTAAAGAACCACAGTAAAAGGTTCAATCTCAAATCTTGTATCAAAGTGATGGTATTCAAGGATGGTGTTATGTTGCATGTTCACTTTTGGCTCCAATTATTTAGCCAGAAAGTTCCACCAAGTCCGATATAAAGTGTTCCACTTTCACAAAGTTGCAACCCATGACAGGAAACTGATAAATTTAGTAAGTTGCTAAGTTTGTGCTAAACATTGACTCTGGTCATTTGTTCTGAAAATAATTTCAATTTGTTTTGATTAAATGACAGACCAGTTGAAAATAGTTAGGAACCTAAAAACATCATAATTGGTTCTGGTCTGCACCTGATTCATCTTGAAACCTGCACCGCACTGTTAAAAGAAACAATCCTGTCTTCATTATTTTTTTCAAAACTATATGTAAATATACACAATTATCTTACCGGTATGCTATTTTTAAGGGATCACTTCTTTCATGACCTTAATTTGATTTCTGTTGGCACCGGGTGACTTTTTCTGTTTGAAAATTATATGAACTAAAAAATACCGCATCAGTGCATAAATTTTTTAAAAATTCACAGACTACCAAAAGTACCAAATTTTAAGTTTTCATCATTAATATGTTTGGTTATTACTTAGAATTCTGGTATTCAGGGTATCTTTTGTACAGATACAATTCACACTTGTGTGAATGAAGTACATGACGAAATCTGTATGATTCAGTTTTGTCTGTTACTTTATTGATAGGTCTGCCGATCGTACTTTGAATGTAGCTTCGCCAAGTAAATTACTAACCCCGATCTGTATTTCTATGGTTGTCCAAGAGAGGGAGACTCAATTTTTGTAACAAATCAGACTGGTGGGCTTAAGTACCTCCCAGTGACAGGTTTTGTTTTTTAACTTCCGCTTCTTTATCTGCTCCTGTGCAAGAAATACTTATCTGAAGTGAAAAGCAACCCCTCCAAAATTCAAACAAATCTGAGTAGTAGAGTGCCAATGCGTTCAATGAAGTTGTTATGTATGTGTAACACTCCTGGGTTAAATTGCTCAGATTTTTCATAGTGTTTAAATGAAAATATCAACCATTTAAAAAATGCATTGTGGGAGCTGCTTGAAATAACATTTAGAAAACAAATCCTAATTAATACTAAGATAAGGGTGATTAGACCACTAAACAAGCTTTCTAATCTATGAAACTGCATGGTGGCATGAGGGTGGTGATTTATTGATTATTCAATAGTTGGGCAATTCCACTTGTGACTGGAAGAGTAGAATAATTACGGTATAGACCAAAAATTTGCAGAAAAAAATAATAATAGCGTAGAATGGAATAATTGTATAGATGGCAATTATATGGAAATTTAAAAATAGTATAAAATGGATTAATATTTTTATTACAATTTTGAGTAAAATCTAGTAATGATATTGATAGGAATAATAGTGCAAAACAGCAAATTCTGGGGAATAATGGTATACTAGTAGATGGGTTAATTTGAAAATAGTGGTGCAGACTGGAACAATATTGATTACTGTCAGAGATTGACTGTGGGTTTGTTTTAAAGGTAGCTATGCTTTGAGATTGTGCATAGATGGATAGAGAATAATCAAATCAAGTAATTAATTTATTATATGTTACCCACTAATTAGACAAGTGAAACATGTTGTTAATTAAGTAATCAACTACAAAGAAGAGTAACTATGCTAGCAACCTCTTTAAAGATTACTTCAATCAATCAATCAAAATAATCAAATGTCTTATCTGCCATCCAAGCTGTAGGACTCCCCACTTGTTGGATGACAGTCCTGTAAGTAAATCTTTGAACTAAGCACACAGTATTGCGATAGTGTACTTGCTGGTCACGGTCTCTGGTGATGCATCACATGCAGGCAGTTTCTTCTACCCACGACTCTTCTTGCTGGTCACAGTCTCTCGTGACGCAAAACTTATAGGCAGTATCTTACTACCCATGATGCAAGTGACAAGCTCTTAGTTAACTTCCTGTTCGTTAAGCTTTGCCCTTGCCAAGATCCTTTGTAGAATCTTCCATGAGATGGCTCTGTTGTACAATTTCCTTTGTCCAGCTGTACTAGCAAGTCTTTATACTTCAACTAGTATGGCTCATCGGAATGGCTTCTTGATTTTAGTTCATATTATAATATTCTACTTATTTAGCTATTGGCTAATAAAAACCACATGATCATATCCAATCATATCATAAGCTCCGTATAATCCGAAAAACGAGCCTGAAATAAATAATCGTATAGATACGGCTAATCGGAACTCGAGAGTATCAACTTTTGTCTTATCTGTTTGCCTAATTGGGAAAATTGCCTGTAAAGGGAGAATTTGAATTTTTGAACATTTGTAACTATAATTTCCTGTGAATTGTAAAAAGTTACATATGATTTTGTGGAATGTTTGTGAAGTACAACACACTATCTTTTAGGATATTGTCGAAGGAATTCTATGTAAGTTGATTGATTGTGGCAGACATGTGCTTTAAATTTGAGTGGCTAATGTAGGTGTTCAGAATAATCCAAACTTCAGTATTTAACTTTTATTCATCCTTTGCAACTGATTCAAAATTAAGTAGTACAACCAATCATACATTTCTTTTTCAATCAAATTACACCAACTGGCCTTTTACATGAAATCATTACCTAAGCCTATGATGGGTATGTATACACAAGGATGTTACAGAGATGTTGTATGTTGATCGTCAGACTGGGCCACATTTGTTTTTAAAATCTGTGAGTGATTCTACTTTAGTCCAGACACTTGCGCAATTCATTTCTGGACAGCGACCTTTTTGAAAAATGAATAATTCATTTCTGGGCAGTAGACTTGTTCAGATTCATTTCTGGACAGCAGACCTGTTGGAAATAATTGTGAATGTATTGGCATAAGCAAAGAACCATCAAGCAATAGATTTGGCACTGACAAAAAAACAGCTCACAAATGTACACTGGTGATGCAACTTGAAGTGTATCAAGTGTCCCATAGTATGGGTCTCTTGATTAGCTGCTTGCATTCTTTCTGTGGTGATTCCGCAAGTGCGTGTTTTTGCACAAGTGGGTTTGAAGGTGAATTTGAGGGTTCATCAAAAGTAACAGAAATCACTTTCATGTTAGTAAAAACTGTTGCCGTGCCCTTGAATTTGGGATGTTCAAAATAAAGAATTCCTAATATTTGGTACAAGCTATGACCGTGAGCAAAACAATTATTTCTTAGTGATCCAAACTGAAGAATGTTTACGGTATGCTATGTAAGGAGATATCATTTTGATTCTGAGGCTACAGCGTCATAAGCAATAAATCAAAATATGGATTTGTTGATGTGCTATTTTTGGTTGTCTATATTTTCATAGAAAAGGATCATCTGATGCTAGCTGAAATGATTTGGGTTCCTTCTTTACTAAACAGTTAGGCGTAGGTTTCAAAGTGAATCGGGTGCAAACCTGAATCTATTATGCTGTTTTTTGTTTGGAAACGCTTGCCATTCCCTGTTTGACATCTGCATTCTGATAACTGATTCATTCCGGAAATCCTTGGAAATCCTTCTTGTATTATGCCTGGTGTTATCTAGGTCAATATTTACTTTCAGGTCATTCACATAGCATTGATTTTGTTCACCAGAAATTTGCCGATGTGACCCTTTACTGTCGCCCACAACAATTTTGCATGTCCTGTAAACAGACGTCATCCTTGAATTTTTATACCTGGCTGACTGTCTTGAATGGCATGAATATTAAACAGACGAATGGATTTGTAGTGTGACTGCCTCACTACAGCGCTTATTCAGACTGTTTTGTCCTTTCACACCTTCCTTTCCTGTATTATTTAATTCAGTGGAAATGATTTTTTTACCTTCTCATTATGTGGCCCACACCAGTGACTCACTGAATTAAATTAGTCTGGAGATTCAGTTTTATGAAAGTTGTTTTCACAGAAAAGTTGAGCAAACATTTTATAGTTTTTCCTAGGTCACTCTTGTTTAATAAAAAATAATTGAATATTTCTGTTATTCTAAATCCTTTTTAGCGTATAATATGGCCGTTCGGTCGCGTGGAAATTCATTTTTTTTTTACACTGCTCTACAAAAATTAGCATTGAATAACTTTTATTGAATTAATACTCTTGTCTTTCCTGTATAACTGTAATAAAACGACACTTGGTCATTTTTTCGCCATCTGCGACATTACAATCAACTTTGTAACATCAAATAATGATCATTGTGGCAATTATTTTTGTGAGAAATAATGAGGTATTACCGTAGGTTTTACACCCTTTTGTCAAGTTTTAGCTCCTGATCTTTACTAATACCCGATTCTCTAATCTGCTCTTATCATTTCATAATGGAGGCACATGCACTTTGAACAATTAGACAAAATGACGCGAAGTTCCCTTTGAGGTTGTGTAGTACCTTATCCACACGATTATTTACCCAAATATTTGCCAAAGGTTGTATTTTGTGAGTTTGATTTTTTATTGATTGGGTCATGTGGCCATGTCTTTTAAGTAGGAGTTAACTAAAATGTAAATTAACCACCTATATCTGAGAACGTGACCTAATTTTGTTTCGTAGTCAGTGTTCATCTGAAATCTCAACAACGCTGTATCCAGTTTTTTGAATTTTCATTTTAGTTGTGCGTGATGGAACTTTTATTTTTTCATGAAAATCATAACATTCCTACTTCAATTTGTTAACCCCTCGTGCAAAATTGCTCAACGTTTTTAAAACAATCCCTAACAAGTTTTCGAGAACAGTGTGTAAAAAATCTGAAAGTTTCATATGAAGGTGATCAGCTATCATTCCAGATTCCCTAATGGATATGTTTCACTTGTACTGGTCATTCACCTTCTGCCCTAGAAAAATGTCCATTACCTGCCCATAACTTATTAGAAGGTGGATGTGGAACAATGATACACACCCATGAGGGAATCTGGAATGACGGCCAGACCGTCACAATGGGGAACCGTGATATTGATGCGATAAGTTATGGGCAGGTAATGACATAGCCTAGGGTACCAGGGGAGTTGTGTTTGGGTAGTGCCGAGCCACGTAATTATATTTTGTCAAGAAATTTTCAGCCATGTATCAGTGCTTTATTACTTAAAGCCCACTTCCTCATGCTGAGTCTGCATTTTTCAAATCAAAGCGCTTGGGATTCAGTTAAGATCATTGCAATAAAAGCAGTGATAGGTTAATCAAGCAACACCATCCTCAGTCATTAACAGATTTTAAATACACTGTCTTCATCACCATCCTATAAGTCATTAGACTTTGAGTGTCGGTGTCATATATGACTAATCGAAGTGTGTAGGCATGTGTTCTAATGGGACTTTTTGCGGTAGCCTGCCTACTAGCTTTTGTTCCCACTTTCATTTGACTTATTAAATTAAAAGTTGGTGAATGATTTATGTTAATTATTTTTGAATTGATATCTTGTGAAATGACGTATTTTCACGTTTGCACTGATGGGATCCACAAATGCTCCCATTTAGCCATTTCCTCGAATCCTACACAAAGTTGTATGCACCAATCGGAGTGTGATGACAGTGTTCCAATTTAGGCGCATGAGTACGAGGGAGTTTGTCCGTACAGCAGACACTCGGGGTACTACTTTTACACGGCTCGTGGATACACACTGCTTGCCTTTCTGGGTTCAAGAAAACTTTCAAATCATTGATGAGCATAATAAGATGGAATTGACAGGTTGTCATTTTCTGCACTGTAGTATAACCTATACAGATGCCAGTAAAATAGGAATGGGTTGGTTCCATGACTGAACACTAGATGGAGTTACTAGTTCCTAGCGCTGTCATTTTAAATATTATTGTTTTTTGAAAAGCTATTTCCATTCGTGCTTTGTTTCAGTTATTTGTGTTTTCCGTTAACAACCAGACCTGGAAACAGTGGAATTGGACAGCCATCACCACGGTGATTGCATTTGGTTACCATGACTACAAACTTATGTGTTTTGCACATGCCCATAAAGCAAGGTATGGTATGGCAGGTATGTATTTGTTTTTCTTAATATGTAAAATTTAAAAAATGATTTCAAAATTATGTCTTAGTCTCTACTTGATTTTTTAACTGTTTTCATTTTTTCAATGTTACAGTTTTATTAGTATTCAAAAGCTTCAAGAAAACTAGACAGCGTTGAAGTTGACAAAGTTTTGACACTCAGACACGTGACAGTATATCTGTTGCTTTTCAACTAGAATTGATTTCAGTTCTGTGTAAATCTCAACAAAGTGTGGACAGGTGTTGCACCACCGGCAGTGTTGAAATTGCGGCACCTTACTTTGTAACCCCCATTCATAAATCAACTATTAGCAACTAGCTACAATAACAGGACATTAAACAGCTTGGGGCAATAACTTCAACATAACATCAACAAAACATCTATTTTCATACATAACAAAAGTTCTACCAAACTGACAAATAATTTTGGCAGTAAGTTTATACGACAGTTTTGTCCAAGTCTGAGTTTGATTTGAAAACTATTGCATGCCACCTGCTACTGTCTAAAGTAACCCGTGAGATTTTTGTGATTTTTTTCTCCATTTTCGCTATCTGCTGCCGTAGGAAAACATTCTTGACTTTTTGTCATTGAAATTTTGCTTTAAACTTTTCTCCATGAACTGCACGTTTATTATGCCTTTGTAATAACTAAATTTGGTTTGATAACTTTTCAGTTGGGATCAACCCTACTCTTCTAAAAAATCACACTGCCACGGAGCTTTGGTTGAACCAAACTCTAGATGCTGCAGAAAGACGCTTTTCGGATGCCATAAATATTGACACAGAACAGGCAATTGCTAAAGGGTCTCCAGAGCGCGACTTGTTGACACAGGTTGTAAAGAAATTAACTCAAAGGTTTAAGCAAAGGAACCCTTCAAATCAGGTACATGCAGTTCAATCTCGCTAATTTCTGACAAAAATAATTAGCAAATTTTGTCTTTTTTATTTCCTTAAGTTGGCAATGTTGCTGCAAATACCCTCTAATCCTTGTCTGAATAGTTGTCTAATGGAAGCCATTGGTACATTAAAAGTTCAAACTGATAATTGTTTGGTACTACTGTGCAATCTTTTATAGAGAAGACAAGAAATCATTAAAATTTCATGTCTTTGCCATATGGTGTCATACAATTGGAGAGATTTACTTTACAAAATGGTACGATGAATGTTTTCAGTCATCCAGTTGGGTATAAGAAACAATAAATAAATCTACTACTGGACTTACGCTATGTAGAGATGACTACGTTGACAACTCAGCGGCCTGATGAAGTCCTCGAGAGGAGGACGCAACGTAGCCATCTCTACATAGCGTAAGTCCAGTAGTAGATTTATTTATTGTTTCTTTACAAAATGATATTAGCATCATTCTGAGTTCAGTCTTCACTTGCCTTTCTATTTTAAATACAGGGGCTTTAAAATCAAAATAAAGGTAATCAACTGAAGGTAATCTCTTTTTTCGAGAGTGAAAGGTCACTTACAAAATATGTGGACACTAAACCTGACTGATATGGTGCGTAATTTTCATCAACGTGGTTTTTACCCACCTTTGTTTGTGAATCCATCCACCAAGAAGTTTGAGTGAAATATGGCACACATTAAGTAACGCAGTGGCCTGTCTCACATCAGTCTAATCTTTAGCTAAGGTGGTCATAACTTCATTTTTAATTATTACCCTTCATTGCCGTGGCTCAGGAAAATGGTTGTTGACGTTGAGCTTCACTTTCACGGTTATGCTCTTGTAAACAATGCTGCATCATGTTTGTGGTGATGGCCCCTCTTACTGTGTTAATTACGACCCCCTTAGCAGTGTCTAGACTTGCCACTTGTGATAAAACGGGTTGTTTACAATCATAATGAGATGGAGGCTTTGCCTTTAATTTTTCCAGGTACACCTGCATAGCACACTGTATACAATACTGTTTATCCTTTTAAGTGGAGCCTCTCCATGTTTCGTGAAAAGCGACGTGTTTGATTTGTTCGTCGTGCTTGTCTATTATTATCCCGTGTTTCAAGTGTCGTATTTCTGTTTCTATACTCGACGTAGGGCGAATGATTCCAGGTTAACGACGCTGGTCTTGGCATTGAGTGTTGCTCTCGCCTTGATGTGATTATTTTTTTATCGATCTTTGTGTGACTTTTTAATTAAATGATTTGTTCGTATTAGGTTTTGGCAATTTAAAATTCATCGATTTCCACGTGGTATGCATTTTTATCACTTGTTCAGAAAGCAATGTCTTGCCTACTGTTGAGTGGTAGACAAGTATTTTCTTACCCTATTCTGGTAATGACTGGGTGTAGCACTATAACTACCACTTAGAATTCTTTCAAGGTACTTATGCGGTTTCATGTGTCGTCCACTTTTAAAGTTCAGACCCATAACTAATTCTGCGTATTATTTTGTTCTAGGGTTAAAGTACTTACTGAATGCTTTTTGAAATTTATTTGGCCGAAAAAGGATATTTGGTTCGGGGTCTGCTTCCATGACTCATTTTAAAACTGAGGGTTTGCTTCTTGGTCTTACACTGTCAAGTATTTCTGAAAAATAATTAAATCTCACTTGAGAAAAAGTGCTGTCTATGAAAATGTGCATATAATTGCTAGCTACTGAGAATTTTTAATTTATTTTTAAGTTGATGTACTCTTAATTATTTTGCTAAACAATTTCCAGCAACTGTAAAGTGGAAGCATTACACCAAATTTCTGCCGTTAGTCATTTTCACGAAACAGGGCTTTTGCTCCTAGATGCTCATTGGTTGACACATCAAGAATAAGTGTACCCACAATGCACACCTTTTCACTTTATTTTGTACTTCCATAAAAGTTATGTAGCATTTCTGCAAAAGTTTATAAGTAGGTGTTGTTTTATTTCTTGTTGTTTTATTTACCTAGTATTTATATTCTACATTTCGTGAAACAATAATATCCTTGGGAGGATCTGGATGGCCTTATTTAGTTTCAAATTTATTTTTTACGTTATTTTGCAAAAGTTTATAAATGTAGTAAAACATAGAATGAATTTCAAAGTTCATATCACTGACTCCATTACCCGTAATATAATTATATATTTTCCGGGGCTTTGAGATGGTGTCGCCTAAGAGAAAATCGGTGAAGAGACTAAAATTTTACAACCAATTTCCTGACAAATATTAATGATAATAAACATTAGTTGAACTAAGAATTTTCAGTACTATTTTTAGTACATTTCTGCCTCAGATCCACTAGTTTTCAAAAGTGGAACGTTTCCAGTCATCTGGTTCCTATGTTAAATAAATTCAACTTGTTATCACTCGCATTCAAAAAGTTGTCTGATTGCGTCAGAGACTAACTGAATTTCTGTTCGTAGGTAAGATTATTAAGTAGCTGACAACAATTGATAGAATGTCAATCGTTTATACTGTCGATTGTGGGTACACTTTGTCAAATTATGAAACCCATATTCCATTCAAGAAGTGATATGGCTTACCAGTATAACGTTAGACTCAACTTAACCAGATGAAAAGTGATTTTAGGTTGTAAAGAACAGTAAAGTTTTGTTATTTCTTGAAGCCATGCTCGGCACATAAAATGATCTCAAGCAATAATGATTTGTCAGTTCTCTCCAAGTCCTAATCTAGTCCCCAATTTGTCAAAGGAACAGTTTGAGACCTGTTTCATAACAGTTAGTGGACAAAATTAAAATTTTGTTTCCGTGACGAAAGATGGGTTTCGAGCTGCTGTAAAAAGTGCCTCTACACAATCATTTTTGGGCAAGATCTCTCTTATTTCAAAAGCCACTGAAACACATACAAGGAAGTTTTCGAATTCTGCAACTTTTTAAGTGATCCACCGTCACACATTAGTGTCCATTGATTATAGGTCATAACCACTGAGTCAGACTCTATCTCCTTCACGGCTGATTCCAGCACAGACAATGCATCACTGCTCCAAGGAAGCTGGGTAGAGTAAAGATGAAAAAATGCACCTTTTTTACTGAAATCTTGTGCATCGTTTTAAAAAACAAACAATTGTCAATGAACAAATATCGCACTCCGTCCATCAGTTCTAGAATACAGGCCAGTAAACATGCTTTTATTATCTTATGACTTGACTACTTGTTCATTTGTCTGTTCAGTATGTACATGGACAGTGTATATTTGAGTAAAGCAGTCTTACTGTGATCGGGTAACATTTTTATGTATGGGATTTCTCCTTTCTTGTTAATCTTTATCTTTATTGGCGCTGGAGTGGCATATAAAATGACGTCCCTAGGTACATTCAAATTCTTGTTTTTGCAGGTGACTTTTGACCTAGCATGGCAGCCTGGAGGTGTGGACGGTCGTTTTTATGACGAGAAAGCCATAGCTGAAATTGTTGACTTTGTTTTTATAATGTCTTATGACACTCAAAGTCAAATGTTCACCAGTGACTGTAGAGCCAGAGCAAACACGCCTTATCCCAGGATTGTATCAGGTCAGTACATTTATTTCTTGCCGATGTTTGTGTCTTGCTTGGAATGCTAAGACGTGTCAGGAACACAATGCACAATTTGCAATTGAATGTAATTTGTTTTCTTGTTAGAGTGCTTTTATTATTAAATGTTTGAAAACCAACACATTGGCCTCAGTGTCAGTCTTGTGGGCATTTCCAATTCATATAAGAACTGCGAGTTTCTACTTATAATTAAGACCATTTGCTTAATAAGTTCTTACTTATTCATAATTATATTTTGGCTAAAAGTCGGTCTACTGATTGCTTAACCTACTTCACGAAATCATGCTAAAGCTATACGTCAGCAAATCTGTCTTGAACTTAAAGCCAAAAGAGTGAAATCCAAAGCTTGGTCAGCCGGAGCAGACTAAAAGACGATCAATAAACAAAAAATCTGACTTTTCGCTATAAATGCTTCGAGAAATTGACCCCCACCACCTAGGAATGCTAGATCTCCTATAATCCTATCAAATACCGATTTTTTTCTATTCATCTATATTATTTTACAAAGTTGATGCTTTGCTGTTTTCTTTACACAGGTTACTCTAGTTACATTAGTCTTGGTATTCCAGCCAACAAACTGGTTATGGGACTCCCGTGGTATGGCTACCACTATTCCTGCGAAGCCTTTGACAATGCGGTACGTAGTTCCGTCTGCATTTTCAGTGCTTTCTGCGAAAGTTCTTCAGTTTCGACTGTCTCTAAAATTTAAGTTGTGCCAACGTACAAGAGGAAATTGAATTTGTCATAAATTCTGAAATTGTCCGATTTTGAACGTAGTTTTCAAATTTCAACCTCAGTACGTCTGCTTAGTAAAAGTCAAAAGAATTTTAAAATCCATATAGTAACTCTTAAATAGCAAATGTATGAAAGTACTAGTTATGCCGTGTATGCTGCACGGTTACTACCGTACAGCCTGGTCATCTGGAATAGTTATTCTGCTGCAATTTTCAATCGAAATGCAGATTGGTTGTAAAATGGAGGAAGCCAAGCTGGATGGAAATTGGGAAGTTTACTGGCTGATATTACCTGCAACAGAAAAGCCAAGATCTTGATACAATAATTTTTTTGATCGCAAGTGGTTGTATTTTGGAGAAATTCTGGATTTAATAGATGGAACAAATTTTGTATTTGCATATTTCTGTAGATGAATGCCGCTTGAATGTAAAGATAACTTTGAGCATTTTACTGAGCTTTATGACGAAGTTGATCGCATGTGACATTTCTCAGTTCTGTATTCAGTGAGCCTCACTTTGCTCAGCTATACTAGGTAGTTGTAAGGAAACCAGAAAAATTTGAAATTCACTTGGTGGCACTTGTGGACAAGTGTGCTGCCTGCCAATCAATAGAACCCATATCCTGCAAACACACCCAATTTGGTGAATGACAGTTTCTTGATTATGGTCTGTTCATTAAGAGATACAGAAGTTTACTCAACACAGCGAATATCAAGTTTCCTGTTTTTCAACAAGTCTGTGACTTTTCCTCATGAATTCTAATGGATCTAGGTTGGTATTTTGGTATTGTACGGGACAGCCATTATTGCATATTTCCATGCCAAGAATTGTACGATGTCATGTCTTGGCTTACCTCAAAATCCAACTGCTGCCTGGCAGTTTGGTAATTGGCACAATTATGTTACACAACTAGCAGAATTAATGAGGAACATATTGCAACATTAAATGAAGTTAATGCTTTAAGTTGTAAAAGTCACATTTCTGGTCCAATTTTCAAAATTCAAAAACCTAATCTTGTGTGCTTTTCACTAACTTTTCAAATATAATCATGCTATTTACAAACTTTCATAAAGAAATTTTGATAAATTAATACTGTTGTGGCCCCAAATGTGTTTCCGATGTTTTCATTATCTAGAGAACGATAACATCAGCAGCCTGAGGCAATTTAGTTTACCACAACAGTATGGTGTCTTTGATCTGAACCTTCCGGTAGATTCAGGTTGCCCAATATCGACTGGTTACTAGGGTATCAACGAAGGGTTCTTTTGGTGCAAAATTGACACTAGCTTCACATTGAGCAAAGTAATTAAAGCTGAATTGTGGCTTGTTTAGCTACCTTGAAAATCAAATTATACGTCAAAACATTCCTTAGTTTTTTGATACACTGCTATTTCCATTAAAAAACAGGAACCTTGAAACCATTGGCGACTCAAGGGAATGCTTCAAATTTTGTTGGACTTTGCCAACCTTAAAAACGCAAAATTCGAAAATGGCGTTTGTATTTCATTGGTTGTGACTTGAGCAGGTAAGGGGAAGAGAATCCTATCACAAATTAAAGTGAAATGTATTTTGAAACTGATTTTATGAGAGTTCAATGTGATTTAGCCGACTAAGTAGGGCAAGGTTTGCTGGAGACTTTTTACTGTAAACTGTGTAGTCAAGTTTAACTGGGGGAGTATTTTTCAGACGGATACCTGCCACATCCGGGAGGTTCCATTTCGTGGAGTCAACTGTTCAGATGCCGCAGGCAGCGAATACGACTTCTCAAGAATCATTCGACTGTTGAACAGTACAGGCGCGGAGAAGAAGTGGAGCACAGGCTCTCTCTCGCCATACTTTCAGTACTATGTAAGTTGCACTATAGAACAATTGGCACATTCTGAAATACCAGTCTTGTGACTGTGTCTTGTTATTTACCCACAATGCTGCAAGTCCAGAGGGTAACTGTCCCTCAGTTGTTCACGGCTGCTGGGCTCTCTGTTCTGCTTAAAAATTATTTTGATTTTCCTTATTTTAGTGCCAATTCAGTTCTACTGTAGTTGTAGAGTGAGTGGTATGTGAGTTAAGGCTTTATGTACACCATTAACTGTGAAGTCATCTATTGAGTTCGTTCCCACATCCTAAGCAGCTATCGTTCCTCCATACCAGTTATGGCCTTTTCTTCACTGAGAATTTTTCTTGTTAGAGAGTCCCCAAATTCTACAACATGTTGGTCAAAAAATGTATGGGTTTCTCAATGATTGTGTTCCAAATACTTTTTAACACACAACTGACTTGACTGTTGAGGAACGTCATCTTGATAGATTCCTTAGTCAGGGTAACGTTTCTCATGCAAGACACTTGATAGCTAGTGTGGTCATATGCTTTGCTTCTAATGCATGGCGATGTGTTGTGAAGACTTTATATGCATATTTATGGTTTAATTTTTCGTACACATTCATTTTGACTGTTTTGTAGATTTTGTTAGTCTTAACTGAGGTGTACAGACAATCAAAAAATAGGGCATAGGAAAAGCACTGCAAAACCTGTAGAAAATGACTGTATGAATCTTGACAACTTTGGTGCTGCACACTTACCAGAAGTGATTTTGCATCCAAGAAATCTCTGGAGGCGCTGTTTTGGAAACTCGTATTACTGAGCACAACTGTCTTTTTAGTTACGCATTTGAAATTCCAGCTGGGATTATCTGTGTAACTTTGTAGTTTAGCTACTCGAAGACTTGAAATGTTTATGGTCATTGTGTTAAATGACAAAAATTAATGATGTCTTGCCCATGTTTTCCGTGTATGTGCCCCATGTTCCTGTGGTTTTCAAAACAAAAACTCTTTTTGAAATAACCTCCATGGGGATCTTGTGGAAATCCTCGGTACCCTATGATTTTCGCTCTGCTAATGTAACCTTTGAATATCCACAGGCAATGTTGCATACTTAATGTTCAGTTTCCGACGCCGTGGCTTGAAAAATAGCTGACCATGTGTAATGACGTGACCAAACATTTGTAGGACAACAGAACCAAGACCTGGAATCAGGTGTGGTACGATGACCCGCCCAGTTTACTCTATAAGTTGGAGTATGGCTTCTACAGAGGATTAAAAGGTTTGTCTTGTTTGAAATTCTGCCCGACGTGTTGTCTGGCTGTTGGGTTAGTTTCATAGTGCATGGGCCGTTGCTGCTTCAAACCACCTGGGACTTGGAGCCAGCGAACTGCTCGTTGCTATGGCGATCATAGACATAAGACTGAGAAAGCCTGCCTGTGTACTGGTCAACAAGTTTACAGTTTTAGGTGTTAATTGCAATGTTCGAAGGGTTGATTTAGGATATTTTTTTGCATTTTGCATTATTGTGGCCAGACCATCAGTATGTTCTCAAGATTCTGGAAAATGCATGATATTGTTAGCATAGCATATTTCATAACTTAGGTATTTCTTCAAAATGACCCGTGTGTTCAGATTAACAGTGGGTTTTGTCACGCTGGACCTGGTCTGACTTTTCTTTCCATAGGAGTGGGCATGTGGAATGCTGATGAGCTGGACTACTCGTCTGTAGATCCCAATGTCAAGTCCCTCACTCAAACAATGTGGACTATTTTTACCGAGTGGGTCCTAAGTGCTGGGCCCGAAGATCAGACGACGCCAGTGATTGTAAGGACGTCAGAGAATTCACCAGTAGAAATTACTAAAGCAGTAAAAGCAACGAAACGTGCGTCAGCAACAACAACAAAATATGACGTCCGGAGAGAAACGTCGGAACGAACATATGTGGGTGACGCCAGGGTGTGTTTTGGTGGGAAAGGTTTGTAAAGGCTTCATGTTTTAATTGTCAAAAACAGTTGACAAATGTGTTCTCACTGAGAAGTGCGTAGAATTTCAGGCTTTTTCTTCAGGGATCTTTAATTATTAATTTGATTTTCTTCAGAATTTTCATCATAAATTTTATGAAAGTGACAAATTTTGTTGAAGTTTGTCACAATCTTTTTCTTGGAAATTATAGGGTTTTATGGAAGAATTGTTAGCCTTGGAGCTTGGCATCTTAGCTTGAGAATGGTGAACGTTCCCGTCAAAACACAATGTGATTGAAATACTTAATGGTATTTTTATTCAGATAACTGATACGGTCACCACCAGAGCCTGGGGACTCAAAGTTGTTTATGACAATGAGACCAGTCAATGTCCAGACCCATTCAATCATTGTAGCACCACCTAGTGACAATTTTGTTTAGTTGTCCTGTTGTCAAATCGATATGTCAAAAATTCCTAATCATATTTTATAGAAATTTGACACAAGGGTGTAGGGAATAGCTAGGGCGGTGCATGTATTTTTTCAATCTGCCTCTGCCCCGGCAGGACTTGCCAGCATTTTTAAGAAAAGCATAATATCCAAATGATTTCTAGGGAACTGATTGACAGATTTCAATGAAGTTTAATAGAGGGATACAGTATGTGGTGACAATTTGTTGTGACTGCAAGACAGTTAGACGATTTTCTAATGACTTAGACCACTGCAGCATCGCAGGTGGTCTTTTTGATCTTAACAAATGGCTTTTTTGTTATTTTGGGTGGAAGAGCTTTACGGAAGACATGAGAGAAGCGATTGATTTCAATCTGAAACTTGACAATTGTATGTGATTTTGGGACATATTTCACTATTGCAGCACCCCCTTGTGGCCATTACATATTGGAGGTTATAGCATCTACCATATTTGAAAAGATTCCATTAAGTACTGTGTTTGTTATGTCATTATGTGTTTATCTTTATATCTGCCAAACCTCATGATTGCTCTTTATGGAGAGAAAGGATACCAAACCCGGTTTTGGCCTATTAATAGATACTAAAAACGATTTTCCCAAAGGCATCCAGTTCTTTGAAATAAAATAATGCTTTGTAATCCTTGACAACCCTTGATAGTTTGGAGGAAACTTTGAAAATTATTTTCACAGTCTGTTAAACGGGCAAGGATGAGCTACGCTTTTAGTGAATTACACGGCAACTGTGAGAAAAGACCACCCACCAAGGACCACAATATACAATTTGTGAGATGGAGTATGAGTGTTCTTTAGTTGATGCCTGCGTTTAACTTGGAAGATTGACACCAGTGTTGTATTAACAGGGGATAGAACGAGAATTGGTGGAAATCATCACAACAGGGTTTAGTATATAGGTCGAATCCCATTCTGTTAAAAAACTCAATCACAAGCAGTAAGAAACTATACCTGAGTTCTTCCATAGCACAGTAAGCACTTCTAATATGTGTAAGGAACAAGTTGATGCCAATTTACTGGACTAGTGGTATGAGCTAGTTATAGATGAAAGTTTGTTGTAACTTCGTAGCACTAACCCTGCTCACATACGGTATGTTTGTCATGACATTTATGTTATATGCAAACTCATTCCTCAGGCATGGTATAATAGAGAGGGAGGAAGGGAGGGAGGGAGGAGGGAGAAATAGTATACGCTGTCCAATTCAACATCACATGTTTGGTTTCAGGAACTATAGTGGCCGTCCTCATCTCTGTTTTACTGGTTGGTATTCTAAGTGGCTGCCTTATTATAATACTTGCACAGAGGTACCTGAGACAGAAGGCAATGAAATATCAGCAACTGGAGCACCAAGGAGATGACAACCTGTGATTGGCTGAGATAACATTTAGAAATGGTGGAGGGCTAGAGAATAGTCCATGTCGAAACTTTTTGGGAACTACACCTGTGTTAGCGGATTTTTAAGTGAGGTAGTCTGTTAATAAAATTGTAGTGTTTTGGCAATTTTTTTGACAATCATATCAAAAGTTTCAATTATTGGCATATATCATTGTCATTTGGGGTTTGAGTGCATTGTCTAACTGAATGTTCTTGTTGTCAATGAAGCACATTTTCTTATATGAAATGTGTTATTGAATTCTAGTCAAAAGTCGTCCCGTGTAAATTTTAACATTTTTGCATTAATTTATTTAATATATTAAAGTTCATTATTCTCCATGTGTTGTTAGTTGTCACAGTAACAAGTTCATTCAAGGTGTGATTTCTGCTTGCTTGTGGCGATTTTAGAAAATAATGCGGCAATTTTGAAACGGAAATCTGCCTATAAGTCAAACTTCAACTTGGTGAAGACACTGACGGAAAAGGGTCGATCATTTCCAATTGTCAGAAGTGCAGTTATTACAGAAAGTTGTTGTACAGGATAAAAACAGTTTGAAGTAACATTAAAGCAACAAGATGTTCCTGTCATGCCTCAACACACTGTGAAGGGGCCACATCATTGCTTAGCTCTTTTCACTACTGAATAGTTGCACGAGATGTCATTTGCTAAGCCAACCTCTTAGCAATACCAAGTATAATGTAGCCATGCGCATTTGAACGTGTAACGCACACATTTGTAATTGCACAAGTGTACTGTCTAGTCTTAATTTGTGTTGAGCACACTAAAGTGCTTGGGCGAGCAAATTACGCTTGTCAAGTAAAGCGAGCCATTAAAACAATCCTGTTGTTACTTCTAAGATGCACAGAACCACTGTGTGCTGATAAGACTGTTGTGTTTACCATGAGCACATCTGTGTACAAAAATTACATAACATATTAATATGAAAAAAACCTAGGATTGTGCACGGGTTGTGTTTGTGAAATGAAATGTGGCTATTGTGTAAAATAGCATGAAACTTTGCAGGCACAATCCCACAAGGGTTGATCTCCTTTGCACAAGAATTAAAAAACATGATTAATTTATTCTGTCATTGCCTTGGTAGGTTATGCATTAAGTGAATGACAAACAAATGTAGTGAATTTGTTAATGCACCAGTTAATATTTATTTTTTTCTATTTTATTTTAATAAATATTTTAATAGTAACATGTAACATTTTTTCTTATAGCATAATAACCACATTTTCCAACATCAACAAATACCCGAGGTGAAACAGCTTATTGAATAGCTCGATACCTACAAAGACGACGTACAGCCATTTTTGAAATAATAAGTTCATTGCTGCCTTGGCACACTTGATGTGTTCTTTGCATGCGAGCATACTCGCAACTGTCATGCACAGACCCCTCAGTCCTGGAGATAAGAAAATGCTTAGTAACATTGGCCTCAATTTGGACATACCTGGGGATCGTGTAAGACCGCATCACTTGTCAAGTTGTCCGACTTTACAGTCAGAGTAGCAGTCCACAGCACAGCACTAAAACTTCGCTGGCATTGGAAAGTTGCATACATTGATGCAGCCAAGAAAACTTTGTAAAAAGCGAGATTACAACAAATAGCATGAGAAACTCCAAGCATTAAAATTGATCGTCGGATACGAAACCTACAAACATTCCAAGTCCCAAATTTATCTATTCCATGCAAGTGTACCCCGCTGGTTACTATGAACTACCGATGCAATGAACAAATTTCGTAAGTCCTCGTAACGAAGTTCAACTGCCTGTTAACATAAAACAACACACAAGCACTTTCACCTATCTGAACCCAGTCCCTGGCATCACAGCTCCTAAACAACAAAATGTGAAATACTGAAACTTAGCCAGAGGGGACATGCATTAGTTCCTAATTTTTTTGCAACCAGCCCTGACCTCCAATTTCACGGAATGTATTAGTCTCCATAGAAACTAAATAAATATATTATGCAGTCATATCAACACGTGCAAACATACTCTTATTGGTTCTAGCATCTCCGATGCTATAATCTTCAATGCATAATTCATGAATGACTAGTAGAAACGTATCACAAATTGACAAACGAGGTAAATTTCAGGAAGTCTTAAGTTAAACAATTCCAATAAATGCTGTTGAGTTCACTCATCTTCTCGTGCCCCAAGCCACCTGGTGTTGATGTCATAAACAAAATCCTACAAAAGACTGATAATCCAAAACAGCACCACCTAGTGTTGAATTGACAATTAAAAACAAAAACAAATTCTACCCAATGCTTTCTACACCTCACTTGCTCAAGAAACCACTCTACTGAGTGATATCTAACACTAACGAAAAAAAATGACTCTGGAACTGTCAGAGTGTGAGGCAAGTTAGGAACAGCTATACAGTGGAGAGTGGTCTCAAAAAGTTAATAAATGTTTCTGACATCATGAACAGGGACTTTAAAGATGAAGACAGTAATGCACAAAGTCAAGTCAAGAAAATCCCCATTGACACAATATGTCATTTATGCTACAACTACCGATTCAGAATTAGGTCAATAATAAATAGTTGAAAAGTACAAAATACCCAGATCTTACATTCCTAGATTCCTTGACGATTCATATTCTGTGAATGTAACCAGTCTCTTCAAAAAAAAACAAGCAGAAAAAAGTTCAAAATTGCACCGTATACATTAAAAATTCTAGCACCTAAAATAGAACACCGCCACAAATTATTTTAACAAAAAACCACGGCGTCTTGTCTTAATCAAATTCATGACTGGTATTTGAACACTGGGCTTGGGTCAAGGTCATTGAATGTTTCCGGCATAGGCTTGCCCCGTGTTTCAGGCTGCTTGAAGTTGAGAAGGCCTCCGACCAGAGCTAACATACCATAGACACCAAACTGCAGAGATGGGTAGAACATGTCCTACAATATACCAACACCTGTCAATATAAGCGCATCAACAGTCCAATCACATTCAAATAGTCTATCAACAGTCCAATCACATTCAAATAGTCTATCAACAGTCCAATCACATTCAAATAGTCTATCAACTGTCCAATCACATTCAAATAGTCTGCAGTCATCATGACGAAGCTAAATAACTGTCTAATCCTAGTTTTCACATGATGACATCATCAATAATAATGAAATACGAGTTTGAACTAAAAATTTCAAATTTTAGGTAATAGCTCAAATCTATGGGGCATCAAGTGCGGACTTGTACTAGAACCTTATAGGCCAAAAACATAATGTACTATAGCACAAAATAATGAGATGCTTTTCTTGTGTTCGAACAAAAGTCGAATAGAAAATGACAGAAATAATTTTGAGTTTGATTTTTAGCAAAAAGATTACTGTAGCAGACCCCGAGTCCTGAATGTTTTATTAGAAACAGAAGGCATTTAACCAAATGAACTTACAAGTGATGACACCATGGGGGCTAAAATTCCACCAAGCCTTCCTCCCATGTTGTAAACACTAATTCCAATCGCTCTGCAACAGAACAGTGTAATGCTTCACAAATCACTCACGATACACCAGGGAGGGAGACAGAGTATGGAAAATCTGTCTGAAAATGAGGTGACTTTGTCTCTATAATGCAAACCTATTAAAACGAAATTTTCTAATGTCACAGCCCTTTACTAACTCAGACACATTAATGCACTACCTAATAAACCTGTGTCTATTATGTTTAGTACGTGGAGATCCTTAAACTATCTAGAAACTAGTTAATCGGTATAGTCAGCAAGACAATATCCTCAGATGTTGTTTAAAGTTGTTATTTAGTAATAAATCCAAAACCCAAGACTGATAATTAATTTAGTCATGAAAAACATTGTGAAAGTTTTTTTGCAAAGTTTTATGTTTGAAGCTTTTTGTAAATTAGGCATGAGTTGTTTATTAGACAGTGTTCATGACAAGATAAGATCACGCATCACCAAGAATCAGACAACTCTATCCACAGAACAGTGGCAGGCACATAAAAGGTATTTGAACTCAAGGCTTTTACTTTGTGACATATCGCTTTCCTGTGCTCTGAGGTACAAGTGCAATAGGCCTAACTGAACAAATTTATAATGATTTCCCAAATTTCCTAAAAATCTGTCAAATAACTATAGATACAGAGAATAACATAAAAAATCCAAATTCCTCTCTAAAGGGATTTAGCATGATCCAAAAATTTGGCTGTGCTGTCCCATCTACAACAGGAACATGTCGGCAAAATTTCACAAACATCTGCCACAAGATTTTGGAAATAAAGCAGAAGACAGGGGAATAGCAACAAAATGCTACCACGACATTAAACACATAAATTATGTGGGTAACTGAAATGCAACAACAAATTAATTAAACCGAGAAAAATAAATTAAAAAATATACAGATCAAATGAAGGTGGATAGCTTCTAATGCTATATCAATGTACGCATACTGCCATAAACTGGATTTCATTAAGTTTGCAATCCTTACTAAACATTAGTACTGCACTGGAGAAGACAGTGTGGCTCAGTGGTTTGAGCTCTGGAATCTCCTGTTTGGGAGACCTGGGTTTGAATTCTGGTTTCACTGGCTGAGAATCAAGCATTACATATATGTGTCTCCTACTCCTCTGAGCTCGGTCTTACTATTGAATGTATGCAAGGGAGTGAATGAGAACCTGGATGAAATGCGAAAGTGATTTCTGGGACTGTACTCAAAAAAATTAATACAGCATGCGATTTCATTACTTCATTTTCATTAAAACGTGATGTGAATGACTTAGAACAATGCCATCTAGTAACATTAATTTCAAAAATCCCTCACAGCACTAAATTAGATGAATCCAAAATCGTAAATTCTAACTGGAACAGGTAAATAAGGTTAGAGATGGAGCATCTTCCGTCAATTTGGGGGATTTTATGTACCCTTCCTTGCCATACTAGACAACTAAAATCAAAGGTTACACCCCAAAACATGAATTCAACCACAGACTTCAATTTTGCTCACAGTACATAATGCACAGGCGAAACCAAGTCGGGTTACCTGACTTCAGTTGGAGTGAGCTCTGAAGAATGAATGAAAACACTGTTGAATGAAGAAGATATGAACATCTTGCCGACAAGTGACAGGACTGTTTTGCTACCATAAGCACCTGCAATATAAAGAAGATATGCATTCTGGACATAGAATCTCACCTCCAGGTTAGGGCTCAACACTCAAATCTCTTGTAACTTAACTCGAGAATTGACTAATTGCATGGCACGTTTTGAATACACTTACAAATGTGAGCCCTAAACATGCAGTATGACTGGTTAATTGTCGAGTGAGAATAAGTCAAGCCAGAGAGCAGAGACCAAACCCTGAGCCCAGAACTGACCGATACTCCAAACGTAATCAACCACGCTGCATGATTCAAGTAGAAATTTGTACCGTAAGTTCACTGAAAGTATACCAAGAAATGGTGGTCTTTCAGGAACCAATGGCGGCTGATCACATGGGTCCATTCACTCTGGCCGCCACCTAGCTGTATCAAGAGACTCTTCGTAGCGGGAGACATTTCATAAACATTTTTCAGACTCTACATTATGCAGTGTCACAAATTTGAGAAACACAGCACAAGCAAAGGTTGCTCCTGTTCTAACTTTTAAAATAAAAAAATCTTTTGCGCTTGAATTTCAAAGTCCCCAAATTTAAGATACTGTGACAGTCCTGAATACTTGCCGCTTACCTGGGGGGAGTAGAACGATAATGAAACATCCAATGCCAGCAAGTATCATTGCACCGCTCAACACTGAACGCCGCCCAACACGATTCATCAGAGGCACAGTCACCACCATTACGGGGAGTTCCACGAAGCCAGACATTGCGACCGCAATGTAACGATTGCTTCCCATGGATCCAGCACCAAGAGTTAAACCATAGTAAACAAAGCTGTTGACAAACCTATAAAAGTGAACAATACATGTTGCATTAGGCCGAATAGCGTAGTTGATTCTGGTCTCTAACGCGACTCATTCTGAGACCTGCGCTCACCAAGTAAAAGAAAAAATGTCCATCAACGCCAATTTCAGCCAAAGTCTAGCGTGGTTTTGAAAGCATGTAAGCAGGCCACATAAGCAAGGTTTGGAAGGTCATGATTTGCCAAGCCATGACCAAATCAATATGAAGTGGGTTGAAAATGGCCAAATTTTTGTAAGAACCAGTTTTGTGGCGAAAACGATACACCACAAATCACTGAACCGTGTCCAGTAAGTAGTGTGGCATGGTGCAGGGGAACAACACCTCATGATGAAAGCTTTGTCAGCTCCGAGATACGACATTAGTGCAAAGTTCACCCATTTGTAGAATTTTTTTGTTTTCACATATTCGATAAGTTGTCAATACATTGAGAGTACATTATGGTAAAATAGCATTGTCATTTAGTTCCTGCTATACAATAGCATAGTTAGGAACATGCAAATACATCTTTAAATCCATGGTGTAGAGCAATTGTCACGTATCCAAGTCAAGTTCGAATGCAGACTTTAANATCTACTCCAAGATAACCCAGGAGTTGTCTGTATTACGCCAATCAATACGCACCAAACAATGCAGAGGAGCACAGTCCTGAGTCTCATCGCTGGATGGGTGAACAGATCAATGAATGACCGCTCACTTGTGTCATATCTTTTTAGCCGGCTTGGACCTAACTTAAGCTTTATATCAAATGTCTTTCCGCAGTTTCTTTGGCCCATATCATTCAGTACAGCTTCTGCTTCGGCCACACGACCCTTGCTATAGAGCCATCGAGGACTTTCCTGCAGTAGCCTTCAAAAGTCAATGTAAAAGATCAAAAAGCCCATCGTCAAATGACAAACTATAAACCACCTTACCACATGTGGTAGTATCCTACAAATGGTAAAAGTGCACAGTGTATAGTCAATATTTTGCTCATTAAATTCTTGTGAAAAAGCATCTCTCACTGCTAAACAGCTTAGATTTAAAGAGCAAATACCGTCAAGATAAAATTATAGTACTGTCTTAACACGGCATTTTGCATACTTGCCAAATGTCCCCCTGCTGGTGGTCAATACCACATCCCACCAAACTATCAAAATGTCCCGCTAATTGACACACAGTGGAATAGACTAAGTAACTATTATCAACATTTTAGTGTGAATTTCTGCGTGATATAGCACTATTTTCCCTTTAGTCTAAAAAACGCTATTCGTTCAGAGCATTTTCCGGTGTTGTAGAAACACCCATGTTTTCCCATTTTGACTATAACAAAAGATCGTTGCGGCATTTTTGGATGTTGCAGCAGACACGTAATCCCAGATGTACTAACTGTATATGTGAATGTCCAGCTCGTTTAATCCTCAAACCCTCTTTTTTATTCTGAAATGTTGGCAAATACACATTTGCATACTAACCCCTTACATTAGTTTGGGACGACTAGCCTATTGGAGAATAAAACTACACACTGTTGGTTATGTATTTCCCCAAAATCACCTCCAAGGGACAAATGTGAAATTTTGCAATTTTATCAATATCAATTTCATTTTTACAAACTATTTATGGTTGCAATACAGTTGGACCACATTACATTAAACTAGCGCTAACTTGCAGTTTCTAAATATTAATTGTACCACATATAGGAACCTTTGAATGTCACTTTAATTGCAAACATTTTAAAAAATTTCATATCACCGTCACGTGCACTGTAATACTAATGAAATACTCACCAGTAAAATCCGACACCCAAAACAAATGGATAAGACAAACAGGCAACTAAAGACTTCCAAGCGCGCACATAGTATGCAATCACAGCCATAATCATGATGCCGATGGCAAACATGACATTGGTCAGCGTTACAGTGAATGCTCGAAAGTCGGATCCAACAATTTCGGACAAGTATACGGTCACGATCATGCCATAGCCTCCGTTGCAGAATCCACAGACAAACTTGGTTGAGGCAAACATCTCATAGGACGATGAGAAACTACTGATGCAGGCAGACACAACCATAAGGCCAGCTGAAGCAAATATCGCAGGGACACGGCCAAATTTGTCAGACATTTTACCGAAGACAATAGTACCAATCAGAACTCCAACCATGTACAAGGATTGAAGGGCTCCGGATTTGTAAGCACTGGAGCACACCAGAGACCACTGAAAAAAATATGAAATTGGCATTAATTTCAAAAACGTAAAATTCTAACTCATTTGAAAACATCTGGTAACAGGATCCTGTCACTGTGTAATAATTGCGGACACATCTTGGGATCAGAACCTAGTACCACTATTTTGTTGGTACATTTTGCTGTTTGCTTGGACATAATACTACAGCTAGTATTCAGTTTTAAAACCGAAGTTCGGCTACTATAAGAGTACCGTAGTTCAACGACGCCTCCTTTGGCATGCCACTGATAAACTTGAATACTGAAAAACTTTAACAATAATGACATGTTGTTGCGTTTTCGATACATTTGTCTTTTGCCACAGAATAATGCAAAATGGTTCCAAACAAGCTCCCATGAGAGCTTTTTCGATTCATGTTTCTGTAAGAGCCCCCATTGGAGCATTATGTTGGTATGGGCTCATTTAGAGATCGACGGAAAACGCATGGTGATATCTCAAGAAATCCTGCACGATCTTGCAGTTTCGCGAGGCTCTCGTGTCTACGCAACACTCATCTAGTCTCCTCTTGTTGCTTAAAACCCAGTTGAGAAGTGATTTCTTGGCTTGAGGCAAGCTGAAAGTGTGCAAGGTCATTTGCACAATCCCGTCCACATGGCTAAAGAACAAGTTGAGACAAAAGTCGGTCACATTTTCAGAACCAGTTTGATGCCTGCTGTTCAGGGGAGAAAACTGGTTCTCAAAATAGGGTCATGCTATATCCGTCTATTACCCAAGTCATGACTAGTTTTATTGGGCAAGCAATTTTTACACAATAGCCAAGTTCACAGAGTCTCTAATGTAGTGTGGTATTGAACACAATAGATTCTATTGGTTCCAGCTTCCTCAGTCTTCTCATGAATTCGAATGGCATAGTTATGCTCTTTCATAAGCACACAATGCAACATCTACCCTATATTCATTGCAGAACTTCAGAGAATCTTTAAAGGGACATCACCAGGAAGTACTGTTGGATGCGATGCAATTCTTGGAAAGATTAGCTTAGACTATAGCTAAAAACCAACCAAATCTGATTTTATTACAAATTATTAATTGTTGCTGTCATCTGCCAGCCACTAACTGACATCAAGACTGGTGACTTTACCAGTTAGAAACGTTTAATAGACTCCATTAATTGAGTGTGGTTGAACTACGGTAGCAGAGTATTACATTGCCACCATGGGGGGATTGCAGGTTCAAACAGTGCTTAAGTGAGGCAAATTTCATAAAATCATACACTTTGTCACCTGTAATGACTCTCTATAAAAACTTAATGCAAAAAAAGTGTATGCATAATACAGATCAAAACAGTGACAACAGGGTGGGTTTACGTACCTCCGACACCACAGATGTAAAATTATCCTGAAACACGATGTCTTTGCAGTTAGCACAAGGCACGCAATTCTCGGATATTTGACTTCCACATCCTCTACCAAGATTGTTTCCATTTGGATCGTGGCAGAAGAATTTGGGCTCTGATCCAAGAATTGCCATGCCAACATTTTGAGTGACAGATAGAAAATTGGCCACTGTAGCTAAGAGGAATACTATGCATTTCTGCCGAGATCCAAACCCTCCTATGAGTTGGAAAGATTCATCAATATCCATTGTTTTTGCACAAGACTGTCCACAGGGTTGTAACCCTGGGGCAACTGCAGAGTAGCGTTTGTCTTCTGGGTGATCCTAGGTCAGCAGCGCATTGCCTGGGAACACTTCTTGATGTCAGTCACTGATCCATTGACAATAATAAAGATGTCACTTGCACGGAACTGAAATGAGAAAATATACATTAGCATGATGGTACTGTTTTAAATTAAAACAGAAAAACAATCAGAATGGGACGCAATCTGGTAGATAAATGGAATTTCATAAGGTCAAATTTCTAAACAAAAATCATTTTGCGGGCTCCTGCTGAGGAAAAAAGAGAACAAGCCTCCTGTGAGAGGATTTTTTGGTACAAGGTAAAGGTAGCCTTTCTCTGGAACCTCATCAGCAACGCAAGGAGCAGCAGTAATTCTTAACGTTGAGGATCAGTTTTGCAACTTGACCGACAGATCAGCTACATATTAAGCAGCTAGATATTTGCTATTTAGCCAACAAAGCATTCTACATTCTCATTGGTGTATGTGTGTGATGACATGTAGCTTGCAGGTCAAACAATCAGATATGCAAAAGGTACCCGCTCATCCAAAACCTTTACCGCAAACAGATGGCGCTGGATGCAATGACGCTTTACTATCAGATAGCGCTGCTCACAGTCATGAGACATTCTTGTGAGAACTGAATCTTGACCCAGCACTCTCACCTACATTCTACAGCTACTGACATCACACTGCCAGTGAAACATGATGAGCTCAGTGCATCACTCTTTGTTTATACTGTCGGCTATTATTAATCATGGCCACTAACATGTTTATAGTGCATGCTAGCAATTTCCTGCCAGTTCCTACATGTACGTATGTTCAGATGTATGTTCAGATCTTTAAATAGATACTATTATATATTGAAACCATTCTCTTTTGACTTAGTATTGATAGTACATAAAATATATTACAGCCATTTCTACTTAGTGAACCCGTAGCTGCTGTGGGGTCCGTCTGCTGGACTACGGTTGTTGGCTAACGAGACACTGAAAAAAGAAAATATCTCAAGAGAATGAAACCTAACAGTCCTAACACGTACATCATCATCTATAATTAAAGCATAATTTTACAAATATAGTGATTATATTTCAACCTAATTAAAATTATATTTCAACCTAATTAAAATTATATTTCAACCTAATTGTGTAAATTTATTGAGTTTTGTGCTTGATATGGACCAGGCTGAAGTGAAGCACCCGTGCCCAGTAGGGATTGCCATCATAAATATAGTCCGATTACCTCTCGTCGTCAGTCTCCAAAGGTCGTCCGCCATCTTGTTTCGCGTGCAGCGCTGCCACGCGGGACTTAGCGTTCCAATTTGGAACGCTCGTCTGCACGTTAGGTACTAACCTCTCGGGAGAAACACGCGTGGAAGAACTGAGACTAAAATTAATGCATTTACCGACTGTTTTTTTGAGACCACTTAAAAACTTGTTGATTTTACTAATGCACTTTTTTGTTCATTTTCAGAAGATATTTTCGAAATTAAATTTTCTTCAGACGGAACAAAAAGCAACCCAGGGATTGTTTATGCAATGTATCTATTTGTCCCAGGCACTAACCGACATCTGTTAGGCCAAAGGAAAAACGCAGCAGACAAATGGAACACGCTGGGTGCTTAACAGTTTCGGCCCACGCCTTGGTCATCAAAATATTGTTCACTTGTTTTTTTATTGCAAAACACAGTACTGAACTCAACATTTATGTTGAAAATTTTGGTTAAAGCATTTTGAATTTATTTGAAGAAAATTAAAATACTTGAATTGATAGAGAATGGCCACCAATAAAGTAAAACATTGACTTTATTTCACTATATTGCATTTGTTACATACAACACAGCATGACATAATCAAAAATAAAAGAAGAGATTGAGCAATAAAATTCAAATGCAACTTGGGTATTTATTTATTTATTTATGAATGCAGAAGCCTGTTAAAGATGAGAAAAAATCAAACAATACAATTATGGGTAATTTATTAGAACAATTGTATCGAGGTTCAATGATCAACTTCCGCCTACCAAGTCTCAAAGGCTTACAGTTCTGTTTTGGCTGACAAGGTGTTAACAGAGAATGAAGAGAAACTGAAAAGAAAAAGAAGGACAGCAGAGATAAGTGATGTTAAGAACAACAAGAGCAAAAAGTCAAATAAAGAGGTCACAAATACAAAATAAGTAAGGTCTGCCTGGAATAAAACAATTGTGATTTATTTTCCAGAACTGAAATTCTAAATCAATTTTAATCGATTTAAAAATCGATATCATACCAGTAAAACAGTTTGTGGTTGAAGTAGAGTTGCTGTAAACCACTTTCCACTATTTTCTTGGCCTTTTTCTGTGTGGTTTTCTGTCCTTTCAAAAGGCGGCAGCACATGACGACCATAGGTGTCATTATAAAATGGCTGCCGAAAACCAATGCACAGTTGAACAACTCGGCTTAAGTAAAAGAAAACGTTTGAATCAACGAATACTATATATTTGTGAGAGTTAAATCAAGTCCTATTCAGATCATAACTTTGAAGTGGAATAATTGGGTGAGTAAGACAACAAGCCGGTTTTATGCTTAGGCGGACGACTATAGGGTTTCGGAGTGTACTTGCATAGGCGGTGCACTGCTGGAGCAATAGCCAATATAGCCATAGCCTCCCCCACTTTTTAGTGCTGCGCCGCTCATGTATTATCGACGTTATTCGCAGCATTTTGAAATGAATAAGTGTTTATGTGGATATGCTACCGACGTATACGGCGACTTAATAAAAATTTTAACCTAAACTTACCTCAGCTGTTTAAGAACAGGTCTGCGACAAGACCAAGCACTGCTACGTCAAGCAGTCCACAACTACTACGAGGCCTCATAAAACAACGAAAATGACCGAACACAATAACAAATAATTGGCAATGTATAATTTATTCTTTTTACCACTGGATATTAAAGTGCTTCAAATATTTATGGAATGTATGAGCCCACCGCTGAGAAATCACTGTCAGTCGACCAAAAGCCATGAAACTTTATACGAAATTAGTTACATTTCAATGAGCATAAGCGATAAAAAATCACCGTTGAGGGCGCTGAAGTCAACACGGTCGGCACGATCCTCCAAACAGCTGAGTAGCTGAGTGGGCAACTTGATTGCCGAATGCTGGTTTATGCTGGTGAAAGTGTCGCCTGATATGCACATTTTATACAAATGTGTCAAAACTCGTCTGTCGCCTATCCCCGTTAATTGTGTAAATAGTCTACGTCGATGCGCTGTAGCAGTTGTTGCCAGTGGAAGAGCAGTCTCAACTACTACCAGCGCCAGTGGCAGTGCCAGGAAGGGCAACATGTCGGCAAAACTTTTTAACTGTCGGGAGAAAAGACCAAACGCGTTATGCCGCCTGTTTTGTTTTCCGTGGGCTGGAGGCGGAACAAACTACTATGCCAGCTTAGTGCCGAAATTCCCAAAAACAATAGAAGGTAATGTTAAGTCGAGAACAGTGGCAGTGCATCAAATGCCACCCATGACAACTAGTTGTCAAGTTGGGCTGGCAGCTATTAGTATTTACCAGTCAATTCAATTCAAATAAACAGATTTTTACTACAAGTCGGCTAAGTTATTTGGAAAACCAACACAGTCATAAAAGACTCTGTTGTCTCAGAAATAAGAAAGCAGCTTGTTCTCATATCTCCTGTTTTGGAATATCATGCACATGCATTTTTACAGGTCATGTTGGCCGCCATTGACGTGTACTTTGTGTATGGCCATGGAAATATCTGTTTTCAACTTTTCAAAATTATCGGTAATTTTCTAATCTTAGTTTGAATGATATCAGGAACTGGGTGAAGAACGGCATCTATTGGTGTTTGTCATGTTTATCGAACTTTCTCCCATTGGAGTTGCAGTCCACAGCATAGCAGTAATGCTTTGTTGACATTGGAATGATGATTTGAGTAATGCTGCCTAGAAAAACTTGTATTTAGTATACATGTACAACAACAACAAAGAATATGTGGAACTCCAACGGCTAGAAAACAAGCTGCTATAAAAGTGCTAGATAAATATTGCGGCATTTAAGGTAAATACAATGAGATTTAAGGGGCGCTGTAAACAAAAGGATAAAGAACACAATGACGAAGCTTTGAATAAGCAAACATGCCCTGTAAAGAAAGTTGTTTTTGGAAACCAGAACATGGCTCACAGCAGTTTTGAATATTTTTCAGTTATCGCTATTCGCCTGCCAGGCCGTGAAAATCGCTTTCAGGAGCCAATCCACAAGAGTCATGAAGACTTGACAAAAGAAGTAATCACAGAGTTTTTTTTAAGAGGTTACAATGACAAGCCGTTTGCCTTCTTTGGTCACAGGTATGCATTGAATTTTGTTGTGAAATTATGACAAGAGCATGAAGTTCACTTTGTATTCAAGTTCTAATACTACTATGCAGAACAACTGATCAAAACAACTATGTTAGCCAAGATATTTTATCATGAAAATGCAAATCTAATCTGGAATTTCTGAGTGAGGTTAAATTGGAATGCAGTTATATGAGTTAGCCGTTCACACCTCGGGCTATCAATAATAGGGTAACGTACTGAAATAACACACTAAGTCACGTATATTCAAATGCTGCCTCCCCAAAACAATATGCCAATAGGCCTCACTAATGTGACCCTGTCCTCCAATTTTGGAACATAGATTTGATGCCCTGTGGGTCAATTGACCGATAATCACACATTTCTGAAGTTATCCCAGATCAAAGATTATTAAAATTTCACTGAAGTTTAAATGCCGTAACTATAAAATGCTGTCGGTAGTGTTCTCTGGCATTTTCACATAGTCCACAGAATATTTGCAGCCCTTAGGAGAAGCTGACATTTCAAATTCGGTTGAGATTGTGGTGTTGAATCTTGCTATTGATTAAGTCTGACAGCTAGCAAATTCTATTCGGTCGATGCTTCATCTATCATTTGCTAATTCACTACTGTACCATATAATTCAAAGATGACGCCACATAGGTCTTAGTGTTTTGTGACATCTTTGGGGATTAATGAGTTGTTTATCCGATGAAGAAAATCGTATTTCATTGAATTTTCAGTTTCGGTAGTTGTATGGCGTTTGAGACTGCCAGAGTTCTCAAGGAAGAGCATGGAATGGAACCAATTTATATGTTTGTTTCTGCCAGCTCTGCTCCTCATGTACGTAAAACTTTCCTCTTTGACGATTCTGCCTGGTCATTCCCGGGTTTTTCTGAATAATGGCAACAACGTAGGTCTCAAATCCTGGACCCTGTAATTGAGCATTGGTGAATTAAGTGCCTAACTAACTTAAAATTTCTGTCCAGTGTAGGAAAAGTCGAAGTTTCGTGTAAAATTTTGCCATGTTCCTGTAAGCTGAGCACAAAAATTTAAAGCAGCTTGCTTCATTCTGCCCCACTTAGCTGGCTAAAAACGAAAGTCAAACTACATCTTTCACTCTCATCAAAATGGTTCTCACAATATTAAGCACTCCGTAGTGTACACTCCTATCCCAGTATCAAATGTCACTGGACTAATATTATGAGAGTAAAATAGCCCAGCTGGATTTATGTTTTTTAGCCAGCTAATTGAGGTGAAATGCAGCTTTAATATTAAATTGGGCAATAGAAGAGATACGATATGAAAAGAGATACGATATGAGAAGAGATGTAGTTTTAATGAAGCTCTGGGTTCCCTTATGACATCTTAGCGGACGCGTATTTTACTGTCCCTTATGACCAGGTGGGACAGAAAAAGTTAGCAAGCATGATTAGATTAGGAGACAGATTGTAGCTGGATTGGGTCATATTCATTTTCGCTGTTTGGAATTTCCCATCAGGCAAGACTCACTGAGAAACGGTCGTGTTTTGTTCTACTACTTTGGCCTGTAGTGTAGCTTACTATTTGCTGTTGTCTTGTATTGAATACAAAGCCACTAATAGATTAATATGACTATGCTGTCTAACTCATTTAATTTACATCCGGCAGAGGGATCATAGGTTTTTCAAAAAACTTTGTCTGCAACTCCTTAGTCTTGTTAAAAATATTACCTATGTGTTACAATGCGAAACTTTTCTAGGTGTAAAAGTTCCTTTGTTTTTTTGATGAGCAGGAATAATTGACTTACCAGGTATTGCTGGGATTTTGAGTGACGGCTTATTTGTGACGGTTTATTTGACCAATCAGAACGCAACATTCTTGACACATCTTGGTTTCCAAGCCGCCATTTTACCCGAAAAACAACACGTTGCTGGGTAAAACTTATTGTTTGTTTGTTGACTCTCCACAAGGGTGCGAAGCTTAGGATAGGTCAATTACAGCTCACGGTGTACATGCATAATTATTTAGGCACATGTGCCTACAGAATTCCGAAGTAGTGCGTTTTTACCGGGTACTCATTAAGTGCTTTGCATATTTGTGCATTAGCCCAAATTTCATTTCAGGCTGTTTTGTCTTGTCTAGTTATGCATTACATCTTTCATTATATTTTCGGTGTATCATTTTTTCACAAAATGTAAATATTGAATTTGTGGGAAGTGTAGTTGCATTGTTTGTCATTTTGTAACGAATATGTCAAGCTTTACTCATTGTCCCATGTAACTTTAGAAAATTGTTCCTTAGATTTTGCTTTTAAAAGGGTTTTGCTGAGGGGTTGGGATCTAATCTTTGTACTTGAAATTGAACTCGAAATTATTTTTGGCATTTTCTAGTCTCGTTTTATGCAAACTCAAGATAAGTTTAGTATGTGGTCGAGTAAATTGCGTTTTACGCGCATGAGATTCTAGTCCAAGTTCGCACTTGATGACCCCTTGAGCTACAAATTCGAATAAAAACTCGAGATTTCTAGTTTCGCAGACTTGAATGTTTAGTCTCAATGCAGGGGTTATCAAAAGCAAACAAAGAGATAATACTACTTGATCTATTATCTGTGTATGCCATTATTTACTCAAGCATAGATTAATAGACACTTAAATTGAGTTTTTGCACATTGTATTATAGAACATGCCAAACATAATTATTTCAAGTTAAATTTCAACTTAAGCTCTTAGATAACTGTGTGTAAAATCAGTCACGCTATGAAATGATCATGCGAGGTTGAATTAGAAAGAAGAAAGTCTTTTTATTTTCTATCTTGTCATCTTATGAACACCTTACAAGGAAGTGAATTACATTGTAGGGTGGTGTAATTATATGCTTTTGGAAGAATGAGTTCCTTTGAAAGGTGTAATGCGGTTCAGAATGTGGATGAAATTAATTTTGTTTTATCATGTCAGTTCTAGTCTTTCTAATGCCTGTACAACATATTCTTATCCTTAGTGTTGTTTTGTCGTTTCAGTCTCCTGTAAGGTTGATTTCTATCGAAAAAAGATCAAAAATTAGTGAGGAGGAATTTCAGGAGTGGATTGTGAAAAATGGTGAGTAATAAGAAAATGTTGTCATCATTTCACATTTTTGTAGAACACGTTGAGAATTTTATTAGAACTGTTTCATGAATTGGTGAAATCATGCCAACTTCGGACTAAATTTCCAACTTTAATCATTTTTTTCGCTTTTCAGCATTGCCTGATGGCAGCTATTGTGTAAAATATTAGAGTGATAATAATGAGCATTTATCTATCTTTTCTGAAAAAAGCATTACACTATAAAATTTGATACATTGTCAAGTATTGTGTCATGGATGGGTAGGATTTTTCTGTATATTATAAACCAGTTTTGCTATCAATCATTGTTCAGTATATTGCCATCCATTCACGCACTTACCCTGGAACAAGTTACTCCTGCAACGAGTTGTCGCTAGTTTGGATGCTGTGTGCAACTTACTCCACTTGTGACAACTCACTCCACCTTATTGAGGTGGGTAACTTGTTCTAAGGTAATCTGCACTACTTGTAATCGCTGTGTTGCCGCAAACCTGGGGCAAGGTAGAAGTAATTATCTGCTGTGGTTACATACTAACAGATCTTCTTTTAAACGCCTCATTCACAACAGTTGTCATGCTCAGAACGACAACTTCCGCCTTACCCTAGTTATCGGATATGTGTGTGTGGACGCTTCACTTAAAGTGGGGCAAGTTCAGTGCCCCTAGTGCAAGTTGTGTTAGGGTATGTCAGTGTGTGGAAATTATGAATCATCCCTTTCAGTGGTATTGAATTAACAAATAATGGTAATATTTTGAAGGGTGTCCCTGACAAAAATATTTTTGCAATCAATAATCCTACATAATCCATTTTTCATTACAATTTTTTTTTCAAAATTACATGACTCTTCCTGGCTTCAGTATGTGTATGTTATGAGTCAGTTTGCATGGAATTTCTCTATTTTTTAAAAAAGGAATTAGAAGAACGCATTCAAAAGTTTTTGGATTCTGGGTTTTTTTGTCACCCCACACTACATGCTGCCATTAATGTTACAGGAGGTACCCCACCTGAGTTGGGAGATGAGTATCTAAAACTTTTTGTTCCTGTCATCAGGGAAGACCTGAGGCTCCTCGACAAGTATTTGTAAGTACAATATACAGCATTCTGTTCTCATGAACACTCTTCGTTTGATTATAAGCTGTTCCTTTTCACAAATATAGCAATGTATGCTAACCATTTACCGGAATACTACAGCGTCTTCTCTGATTCGTGAAAAATGAAAAGCAGCTTAGAAGTGAGCTACTAGCCTTATATTTCGAGGCATGATGTCCATGTTCATCCATTTCAAAAGGTTTGCCATATCCCTAAGACATTTGTACACCCCGCCTCACAGCAGCGAAAATTTGCGGCACTATAATGGCAGGAAAAGTGGCGCTGAATGCTTGTCTGCCTAAAACCTGATTGCCATCTGGCGGGTTAGTGGATTTCAGTATGGCACAACTATCTTGAAAGTCAGCAGTTGACAGCGTTTATTGGGTTTTGGTTAGAATTTTTACTTATGTTGGACCTTGTTGACAATACTGTACCTTTAATCAAATTTCTACCAAGCTACATGTATAACATTTAACTCAGCAAATTTTTATATTTTGTGAAAGTAGAAATTCCTTAAAATTTAGTAAAAGAAAGGTAAAATAGAAGCAAAACAACAGGATCAATAACTTAATATGAACAAATTTCATATCATCTCAATGTTAAAAAGAATCTCAAAGACGCTGTTACGGTTTTCTAAATTTTCATTTGGTTTAAGTCTTATTTTTATTGCCCCTAATGCAAAAGTAGAATAATTTATCAACCAATCCCTAACAGCACTTTGGAGAATAGTGTGCAAAGCACAGTGAATTTTATGCGAATCCACCCAGACACTTCTGAGATATGGTGTCCTGACGTTGGCAAGAATGGACATTTTTCTAGGGCTTACATAACCTAACAATTCGACTAAGATTTCTAGGCAATACATATAGAATGTTATAGATGAACAAAGGCGGGTCTGACAATCTTGCAATTCTTTTCTATTGTCTCTTATCTTGTAATTATATGCACCTGCATCCACATTAAGATGTGCTGGCTTAATGTTAGGATCTCTAGTGAGCAGACTGATTAGTGTTGGCAGCTGCCTTATCACCAGTGTGTGCTTGATAACCCTAATGCATTAATTCCCGCATTCCAAAGTCATCTCTTTTGTAGAAGGTATGATAGATATAATTTTTTTGAATGAATTGCTATGGTTACATGCTGATTTTGCCTTTTCAGGCAAGCGAATAAGGATTCATTGTGCCACACTTTGCTTCAAAAGAAGATTAATGTCTCGTTATGATGTACAGGAAAATTTAATTGGCATCACCATTGCAAGTGGCAATTGAAACTAATCTTAATGCAGGTGGCAGCAGTGTGGAGCTTAGTGCCCTATGGGCATGTAGCATAAATTGTTGATATTTACCACTGAACCAAAGATGGTGCTGTGGTATTAGAAAAAGAATTTATTGACTGAGGTGGTCATTACAAGTTTGGATTTAAATTATTCTGAATCCTAGTTTTGGAATGGTTATGCTTACCTACTTAAACCAGACTTCAGCAGTTTTCAAAACTTTGTAGACAATATAATTAAGCTTCTATAACTATTGTTACAAATTTGGTCTCAACTATGCAGAGACAAACTTCTTGGCCATTTTGCAATATAGTGGTTGGACAGAGTAGCTGGAAAACAAAGTTTTGTGCTTTCTGGATTTCTCGCTTGTGATTTGGTCAGTTATTTACAGTATTTGCTGATTTGACAGTCTTTCATAAGTTCCTTAAGAACACGCTCTTAAGTTGTCTCTGTGGTTGTGTTGTGGAATTATGATTCCAATAAGAATGTCCAGTCACAAAATATACACGGGAAATACTGCTTGTGCCAAAAAGCATAATTGGTTCTGGTCTATATTTTTTGAAAATTGAGCCGGTGGCACGATATTTTTAGTCTTGCACTTTTTCAAAAAGAAAATACAACTCCAACGAGTCAAAACATTGCAGGATCTGTTTTTGTATGTTACTCATCGCATGGTAAATTATGATATCCGAACTTTTTGTGGTCTTAAATTCATTTTTTGTTCATCTGTTTACATCAGTTTTTAATTGAATTTTACAGGTACACTTTACCTGACACGCCTCCTCTCACCTGCCCCATNGAATAAGGATTCATTGTGCCACACTTTGCTTCAAAAGAAGATTAATGTCTCGTTATGATGTACAGGAAAATTTAATTGGCATCACCATTGCAAGTGGCAATTGAAACTAATCTTAATGCAGGTGGCAGCAGTGTGGAGCTTAGTGCCCTATGGGCATGTAGCATAAATTGTTGATATTTACCACTGAACCAAAGATGGTGCTGTGGTATTAGAAAAAGAATTTATTGACTGAGGTGGTCATTACAAGTTTGGATTTAAATTATTCTGAATCCTAGTTTTGGAATGGTTATGCTTACCTACTTAAACCAGACTTCAGCAGTTTTCAAAACTTTGTAGACAATATAATTAAGCTTCTATAACTATTGTTACAAATTTGGTCTCAACTATGCAGAGACAAACTTCTTGGCCATTTTGCAATATAGTGGTTGGACAGAGTAGCTGGTAAACAGAGTTTTGTGCTTTCTGGATTTCTCGCTTGTGATTTGGTCAGTTATTAACAGTAGTTGCTGATTTGACAGTCTTTTATAAGTTCCTTAAGAACATGCTCTCAAATTGTCTCTGTGATTCTGTTGTAGAATTATGATTTCAACAAGAATGTCCAGTCACAAAATATACACGGGAAATACTGCTTGTGCCAAAAAGCATAATTGGTTCAGGTCTCTATTTTTTGAAAATTGAGCCAGTGGCACGATATTTTTAGTCTTGCACTTTTTCAAAAAGAAAATACACCTGCAATGAGTCAAAACATTGCAGGATCTGTTTTCGTATGTTACTCATCGCATGGTAAATTATGATATCCGAACTTTTTGTGGTCTTAAATTCAGTTTTTTATTCATTTTTTTACATCATTTTTTAATTGAATTTTACAGGTACACTTTACCTGACACGCCTCCTCTTACCTGCCCCATCAGTGCATTTGATGGAGACAAGGACAGATACAGAGACATTGAAGGTGTGTGTCCAGACCAGCTATGCACTTTGGCGAAATTTAACTCCCAAGATGGCCTTTGGAATTAAGAGCAGGCAACGTCTATTTTGAAAAGAATTACTTTTCTGCTGATGAATTGGAGCCATCAGAAAGAGCTTCTACAGTTTGTGAGCTCAATGTTTTTATGTACACTGGGACGTAATAAAATTGCACCATTGTCACAAAACTGCTGCTGTCAAATTGATTTCTAGTGGCTGTCATTATGGAGTGGGTCTTTTTATTTTTAACAAGTTATTTCTCGACACCTATGTCCAAAAAGTGTTTTTCTCATTCTGACTAAAGCTAAACTACATTGTGCAAAAGAACTTACTGATGATTCAATGCTTTTCTGTCTGTTTTTCAGGATTCCGTGATCTGACCAGCTCCCAATCATTCCATCTGGAAAGATTACCCGGGCATCATTTTTACCTGCAGGAAGCAAAGAATGAAAAGTATCTCATTGATCACATAATCAGCAAGTTAGACGGCGTGCTGCCAGGTGTCGCCGGTTGTGCCAGTAACTTTTAAATGAATGAAGTAAATTGACTTTAGTGTGTTAATTTCTTGATCCCACATGTTACGGAGTACATTGAAAGTTTCCTCGTTTGCCAAAAATGAGAAACATTCAGGAAATCTCAGATTAATTTCAAAAGATAATCAGCCCCCTACTATCATTTTTGAGTCGTGTTGTGAGTATATGCATTCCATGAAAAAGTGCAATTATAATTGTTTTTGTTCAAGTTTGGTGAGATAATATGTAATTGGTGTTTTGAAACCATTGGCCTGTTTTATGATGCTTGCCTTAGTGTTAAGTTTGTTTTTTTAACCTGTCACCATTGACATTCTTCTTTAATCAAAACATGCCTTACACAGGTTGGTATTAAGTCATTGTTGCTACCAAGAATATATTAGTGAAACAGAGTTGAGGATTACAATCCTAGTCGTTTATACCTTTTTTTACAACCAGTTAGGTCTATTGATAAAATGTCAAATTTGCTCAAAATAAGGGATGGATGCAGTTTTCTCTCATTCTAATTTTGTCAGGTTTTTGAGAAGCTTTTAATGGCAGTTATTTTTCACATAACCAGTGTTTGCCCTCCACTACCAAACACTGGGGCCCTGTGTGGGCCCAACTTCCAAATCTTAGAAGCACAATTTAAATTTCTTGGTTCCTTATCACAGTCCAGAAATACATAATTACACTACCTTAGAATGAAGCATGAAATATATGCCTATCTCGTGGTATTTTCATCAATGTCAGTTTCTCAAATATAATCAAGAATGTGAAATGGACGTTTTTCATTTTCGTATTTTTTTCTTATAATTCATGGAAATTCCATCCACATTCATGGTACATCCACCATTTCACTCTTTAAATATCATTATAGCATAATTGTGTCAAGTGATGCAGAGCCACAGCCTCAAGTGAAAGCTGCTTAAATTTACTCCAGGAAACAGTGTCTGTGGTTCAAATGCTATTATTTGTTATGGATTTATGATTTGTATACTTGGGTATAATGTGCGTAAAGTGTTTCCACTTGTTATTGATTTACATGTACAATTTTGTATGTCAGATAGACAAGTCTAATGCATAGTGTCTTCAAATTTTGAAAAGTTCATTTTTGTATTTCATAGATTGGGAAAATGTTGCATTGGATTTATATTGCTGGCAAAATCATGGTTGTTACGATTGGAATGATTATGAAGTTCATTCAATGAAGTTTGCTTTCGTAGTCTGTTTTTAATGATTCGGAATTGATTTTATCGCTGGCAGTTCTCGCCTTCCACATTGATCGCTCTTCCATGCCATGAGGTACAAAATAGCAGCACATCTCCAGATACGGCCGGCAGGTCAGCAGTCTTTCTTTCCCTCCTATGGAGATTCACATGTTAGCATCTGATGTCTGAATAATTTATATTTGATATATTGAAGTCACGCCTGTGAAGTATTACTGCTAAGCCGTGGGCTGCAATGCTGATCCAAGGAACTGGGATAGGCTGGATAAATATCCATGGTTGCCAGATGTCATATTTCACCCCTTCCCAACGACAAAGCCCGTCGTGCACACGGTGCCACCGTTGTATAATCAAGATAATCTTACCCCACAGCCAAGTAGAGCGGGATTGTGGAATACGGGAATTATATAGAGACCCTCTGCTTGACTACTTGTGTCTGTTCATGGTCAGACTTCTATCTGTTCATGTGCCTGTATCAGTAGCTTATCCAATGTGTTCATTGCTTTGATTTGTTTTTCATGGTACAATTTAACATGCAAAACATCAGTCGTATTACAAGGCATCAGGGGAGGATAATGTTGTTAAAGTTATTTAGTTAAAGTGCCCATTTATCCAAACATCTTGAAGGCTGTGAAAAAACAGAATGATATTTCCAGAAGTATAAAGCCTGTAGAATTTGATTACCTTCATTTATTACTATATTTTTCTGCCATTAATTGGATCATGTACTATACATGTCATGAAAATGAACGTGAATTTCATTTATCTTCTCCTAATTGTGAAAATCGTGTTAGAAATGAGGCAGATTTAGGGTAGCTCAGAAACACACACCCACCTCGGCACATGATCCAAAAATGGTTTCTGGGTGCCAGTTTTTGGGCCGTCTCTTAAATTTTTGGGGGGAATTTTTTTGCTTTTCCTCTCACGTTGCCACGCTTTTGTGTTGATTTTATGTGAACTTCGGTTGTTACTGTACAGTATAATTGGATTACAAGAAAATACCGTGACCTTGGTAATTTTCCTGAAGTTTGTGAGCTGTTTCTTTTAATTCTGGTTTAAGTGAATAAATTATTAATGAAGGTTCTATCTTTCTATGTGTGAACAGTACTCCAGAGGAGCGCCACCTTTTGCTGAATTTTATGTAACTCAGTGAGTGAGCATTGATCGATATTTCAAAATAAATTTAACACTTTAGTTAACAAAGTTCTTGTATCCTATGCATTGTTATTAGAGTAAGGGAAACTGTAGGATCTAGGATGTCGGGGGGCGGACCACAATCTCCAAAAGAAAGCCATTTCGGTTTGTTTGTGCACAGAGAGGAGTGGGGGACAGAGGACGACAATATTTTTCATTGCTTGTCACTAAACTGCTCTGCCTTCAGAATGGCGACTGTTGGGTCACAATATAAGTAGGCAGTCTCGGTGATGTTGAAATGCTAGAGATTTTGTGGAATAAAATGATTTTGGGCTGAATATATAACTGGGGATAAAATCAGCAATATTTTTAACACAAAAATTATATGAAATGAAGTCGTTCTATAAGTGGGAGAGAACGCTGGTATTGATTTTCTACGTGTTCCTAGAACTTGTCACTAAGAAGGTGCGTTATTGGTACGGTTACTTGAAACAGTTCTACGCCCAAGGAGACACCAAAATACAATTTCAATCCTATTTCTGACAATCCAGGGAACAAATCACAATTCATCGTGCTTTAGGACGCAAAGCTTCACTGAGATGCGCTTGTTGTGCCCCCCTCCCCCCAATAAAAATTTGCAGACGTTAGGGTTAAAACGTAGCAACCGATATAGGCGTGGCACGGGGTCGGGAACAGTCGAAAAAAGAAAAACTTCGAACATGGATAAGAGAGACAATTCAAGAGAACATTTGACAACTCGGTTTCCAGTGCATGCTTTACACTTTGAGGGCCCTGTTGATAGGCCGGATCTCCATTTCTACTGCATAAAGTCGTCTAAACGCACTTGAAAATGTGCATTTAATCACACTTACAAGTATTTCAAAAAATGGAGACAATTTTTGAGACTGCAAAACTATATTTTTTCAGATATCCCTCTCTGGCAAAGGATAACGCAGACAGCTGTCGCTATATTTTGTCGTGATTCTTTTCTCGAAATTGCATATCGCAGCAGGTCCAGGTCACGTGATGCTTTCAGATATCACAGGGCGTTGTTCGTCAGTTGTTAGTGAAACAAATTCGAATGGAGTTGACTGCCACAGCACCATGCCAATGTAGTCCACTGCTTGCCACAGCACATAAGACTCATTACGGTGAATGGTTGAACGAATGACCTTCTTCCGCGGATCGTCACCATGCCGTGAGAAGCTTGTTTGAACGTCACTATCATCACCGCCAACAGAGACGTGGTATTGTTATTCGCTGTCGGTGGTCATTGGGCAGAGAGCTGAATCGTGACGTCAGTTGCTTATACATGTATTCGAGGCACACAATCGACTGAACGCTCTTTGCGACAAGATGCACTTTTGCACCCGTCTGTGATCATGAAGTAAGCTACTTCACCTGAGATGCGCTTCCTATGTTCATTGTCAAAAGGGCATGTTATTACAAGATTGTATAAATGTTCTTTTTTCTTTGTTTTAGTTTCACGGATGGCGTGCAAATGGTGTCCAAGCGAAGAACTGCATCACTCAGCAGAACACGTGGGAGCACGGCATGCGCTTGCCATTATGGAAGATTTGATTGCTGGCTGATAACACTGCACAATCTAACCCTAACTAATACACTAACGCACTAACTAAAGCACAATAACCCCAGTCAGTAATCAAGTCTTTCGAATGTAGTTTCTTTCCTCATCACGGGATCGCGAGGTCTCAGAACCGACCCAGTTTGTTAGGAAGACGACAGAAGGCGCCATCGGAACAAGAAATCGGTCAAGTATTCCTTTGCTATGACTGTCAGAGTGATCATGCATATTTCCGTGTGTTGTGTGCACTACATGTAATTGAATTATCATGTGTAGTGGTTAATGTGTACTTCGCATATTAAATGTACTGTTATCATGTTCATTGTGAATCGTGCACGTTAATTAATTTGTTACCATATTTATTGTTTGTCGTGTATATCAATTGTGCTAATATTATGTTTATTTTGTGTCGTATTTAATAATTGACTAATTATCATTTATTGTGGTTCGTGTGTATTAATTGAATTGTTATTATGTTCATGTCTATTGTGTGTCTTGTTTAGCTACTGAGGTGTTATAATGTATACTATATGGCATGTATATTAATTAATTATTTTCTTTTGAAGATTAAGAAGACAACAGACGGCGGCCGCCTGGACATCAAATTGGTCAAGTATTCAATTAAATATATAGTCTGTGTTATTTTGTTTATGATGTGTTGTTTATATTTTTGACTTATTATCATGTCTATGTTGTGCCGTGTATATTAATTGACATTTTATCATGTTTATTGCGTTTCGTGTTGTTTTGATTCGTGTATTTTCATTGTTTTCATATCGTGTTTTTGTGTTGTTTTTAATTGACTTTTGATCATGTTTATTTTGTGTCGTGTAAAATTCTTGATTTGTTATAATGTATTGTGAGGCGTGTCTATAAATTGATTTGTTTTCAATTTTATTGTTTGTTGTGTATATCAATTGATCTTTCATCTTTAAGTCGTGTGTATTAATTGTATGCTTATTGTGTATTTCGTATATTAATTGGCTTGTTATCGTGTTTACTGTGACTTGTGTATGTTAATTAACTTGTTTTCAGGTTTATTGTGTATCACGTATCATAAATGACCTGTTATCATAATTATTTTGTGCCCTCTACATTAATTGACTTGGTAAAATGTTTACAGTGTGTTGTGCTTATTAATTTACCTGTTATCGTGTGTATTGTGTGCCGTGTGTCTTGACTCGTTATCATGTGTATTATATGTCACGTACACTTATTGGCTTGTTATTATTTTTATTGTGTGTCGTGTATAATTTGTGATTTGTTATAATATATTGTGAGTCGTATGTAATCATTGATTTGTTTTCATGTTTAGTGCTTGTCGTGTTTACTGTTTGATCTTTTGTCATGTTTATTTTGTGTCGTGTATATTAATTGACTTTTATCGAGATTACTGTGTATTTCGTGTGTAAATTGACTTGTGATCGTGTTCATCGTGAATCGTGCACGTTAATTGAGTTTTTACCATGTTTATTGTGTGTCGTGCATATCAATTGAGTTGTAATCATGATTATTTTGTGTTGTGTTTATTAATTGACCAATTATCATGAATACTTTATGCCGTGTATTTTAATTGCTCTCTTATCATGTGTATTGTGTCTGTTGTATGAATTGAATTGTTATCATGTTTATCTCTATTGTGTGTCTTGTTTATCAACTGACGTGTTATAGTGTATGCTATGTGGCGTATATATTAACTGGTTTATTTCTTTTGAAGATTACGAAGACAACAGACGGCGGCCGCCTGGACATCAAATTGGTCAAGTATTCAATTAAATATATAGTCAGTGTTATCATGCTTATTATGAGTTGTGTATATTGCTTGACTTGTTATCATGTCTATGTTGTGCCGTGTATTTTAATTGACATCTTTATTTGTTATATTGTATTTTGACTCGTGTGAATTATTTAACTTTTTCATTTTCATTGTTTGTCGTGTGTATTCTTTGATCTTTTATCTTGTATATTTTGATTCGAGTGTATTAATTAACTTGTATCGTGGTTACCTTGTATTTCGTATATTAATTGATATATCATGTTCATTATGAATCGTGCATGTTTATTGACGTGTTACCATGTTTATTGTGTGTCGTGTATATCAGTTGAGTTTTTATCATGTTTATTGTGTGTCGTATATATTAATTGACCTGTTGTCGCGTGTCATGTGTCGTGTATGTGCATTGATTTTGTTATCATGTTTATTGTGTGTTTTGTATGGTTCTTGATTTGATATAATGTATTGTGAGTCGTACGTATCCATTGACTTGTTTTCAGGTTTAATGCTTGTCGCGTATATTATTTGTCTATTGTGTGTCGTTCATTTCCATTGACTTGTTATCATGTTTATTTTGTGTCTTATATATTATTGACTAATTTTCATGTATATTGCATGTCATGTATGTTAATTTTTCTCGTATCATGTTTATTGTGTGTCTTTGTTACTAACTGAATTTTATCGTGTTTAACACATGCCATGTATTATACTTGACTGGTTATCATTTATTGTGTGTCGTGTGTATTAATTCAATTGTTTTGTTGTTAATTGTGTGTTTTGTTTGTCAACTGACTTGTTATAATGTATACTATGAAGCGTGTATATGAATTGATTTATTTCTCTTGAAGAATAAAAGTTGACAGACGGCGGCCGCCAGGACCTCCAATGGGTCAAGTATTCAATTACATATCCAGTGAGAGTTATCATGAGTATTATGGGTTTTGTAAGTTTATTGACTTGTTATCATTGTCACGTTTTGCCGTGTACTTTAATGGACATGTTATCATGTTTGTTGTTTTTCGTGTACTTTAATTGTTTTGATATCATGTTTTTGTGTTGTGTTTTTAATTGACTTTTGATCATGTTTATTTTGTGTCTTGTATAATTCTTGATTTATATATAGTGTATTATGAGTCGTGTCTATTTATTGACTTGTTTTCATTTTTATCGTTTGTCATGTATATTATTTGATCTTTTTTCTTGTATATTTAGAGTCGTGTGTACTAATTGATTTTTTCCAGGTTACTATTTATTTTGTATATTAGTTGTCTTGTTATCATGATTGTTGTGAGTTGTGTATGTTAATTAATGTTTTTATGTTTATTATGTGTCATGTATCATAAATGACTTATCATAATTATTTTGTGGCCTGTACAGTAATTAAGTTGGTATACTGTTTATTGTGTGTTGTTCACGTTAACTGACCATTTATCAACTGTATAGTGTGTCGTGTCTTTCGATAGAATTATTATTATGTTTATTGTGTTTGGTGTAATTTAATTCTTTTAATGTCATGTTTTATGTGTTGTGGTTTTTAATTGAATTTTGATCATGTTCATTGTGCGTCCTGTACACTGTTTGGTTTCTTATAATGTACTGTGGGTCGCACGTATTAATTCATTTGTTTTCATGTTTAATGTGTGTCGTGTATATTATTTGACCTGTTATGTTCTTTATTGTTTGCCGCATATATTAATTGTTTTGTTATCATTTTTATTGTATGTCGTGTATGTTAATTGACTTTCTATCATGTTGATCGTTTGTCATGTATAATTCTTGTTTAGCTATAATGTATTGTGATTCGTATGTATTAATTGACTTGTTCTCAGAATTAATGCTTCTCAGGTATACTATTTAGACTTCAACAGGCTTATTTTCTGTCGTGTATATTAATTGACTTGTTATCGTTGTTCCTGTGTACTTCAAACCTTAACTGACTTGTTGTCAAGTTCATTGTGAATCGTGCACGTTAATTGACTTGTCATGTTTATTGTGAGTCTTGTGTATTTTAATTGTTTTGATATCATGTTTCTGTTGTTTTTTAATTGAATTTTTAACATGCATATTGTGTGTCGTGTATAATATTTGGTTTGTTACAATATATTGTGAGTCGTGTGTATAAATTGACTTATTTTCATGTTTAATGTTTGTCATGTATATTATGACCTTTTATTTTTACTGTTTATATCAATTGACTAGTTATCATGTCTATTGTGTCGTGTATATTAATTGACTTGTTATCATGTATATTGTGTCGTGTATATTATTTGTCTTGTTGTCATGTTGATTGATCATCAAGTATATTACTTGATTTATCGTATACTGTGTGTCGTGTATATTAATTGAATTTTGATCATATATAGAGGGTCTTGTATATTAATGGTTTTCGTTACTTCTTGAAGCGGTCCCTTCGTCCAGCCACCTTTTGGTCGACTTCCGCTAATGCTTTGCCAAGTTTCTTCGTCTTGGCTTCGGCCTTCTGAAAAGCCCTAAGCAAGGGGGAGGTGAAAATTTGACATCGTTGACACGGAGACTGAGCAATCAACTTAAGATGAATTTCTCAATGGCTTTACTAAGATGGGCATTGGAAGAGACAAATATTTAGACAAAATGGAGAAGATTCACTGTAAGTTCTACTTTATTAAAAGCAAGTGAATGGCTCTCCATACCTTGCCATCCATTTTAATTGAATTTTTAACATGTATATTGTGTGTCGTGTATAATATTCGGTTTGTTACAATATATTGTGAGTCGTGTGTATTAATTGATTATTTTCAAGTTTAATGTAGGCCATCCTAGACATTTCAATATTTGGGACCAACCTCACACAGGTCAAGTGTTCAAAGGCTTAAATTTTCAGTATTATCATGTATAATATAGGTTTTGTTTATTAATTGTTTTTATCGTACCCATTGTGTGGCGTGTATATTAATTGACTTGTTATCATTTGTACTGTATGGCTTGTTTAGTAATTGATTTATTCCTCTTAAAGATTGAGAAGACGACAAACGGCTGCCGCCAGGACATCAAAATGGTCAGGTATTTAAATGCTTAAAACGTCAGTGTTATCTAGTTTATTAATTGACTTGTGATCATGTAGAATGTGCATCGTGTAATTGGTTGACTTGTTATCATGTATACTGTGTGGCGTGTATATTAATTGACATATTCCTCTTCAAGACTAAGGAGACGACAGACGTTGGCCTTCGAGACATGAAACGGGTCAAGTATTCAGTAACTTAAATTGTCAGTGGCCAAGGTGTAAGGAAAACCTTTCCCGCACGATGAATGTTAAAATATCAAAAATGCAGGAAACGCGATTTTTATGAAGTTCATGACTTGCATGGAACAGTGTAATTAGTCTTTTTTGACTTCTTAATTCTCGCTGCAGATTTGAGGGCGCCTTTGTACACATGACGTCTCATTCCCAAGAAAGATTTCAGGAGAGTATACCTTTTTCCTTGCGCACGTGTTTTGTCACCTCAGAAACACGTTGCTTTTGTAATAATAACCACGTACTTTACTATTGATGGAAATTGTATGCTTTTGAGATCGATTTGATGTTTTGTACTTACTTGTATAGGTATTTTGAGCCTATATATTCGACTTCAAAAGAACCTAATGACAATTTTGTCTTGGGCCTCTTTAAATCTCCTTTCACTAAGTTGAAAAATATAGACTTAGCTTTGACGATATTTATGCCTAAAACGCGTTCAAAAAAGTAAATCATCCCGTCGAAAAGATTAGAAAATACGTTCGAATACAAAATTTCTTTAAAATCGTTCACACCTTCTTTGTGACAGATTTTTATCGTGACCTTTTCACTGTACGTGGTTCGAATAAAAGGAGGTGGGTGATTGTTAAGTTACTTAAGGTTGCTGAACTCTGGTTTCTTTGGAAAAATAAGAAATATCATCAAAATGGGTACAATTCCCTTCTCTAACAATAATCAATGAAAACCATAACCAGTCTACATAATAGACGTGGTCCAAGACCACCTATTAATTTTTTCGATCATCAAACTTAAACGGTAAACAACCAGGACGCAGCAATTTTAACTCCAAATTTTGATATTCCTGTTTGAGCACATTGGCTCTCTACCAAAAACGCTGTTGAAATGCAAACTAACTATAGAACAATCACCCGGGGTCATGATGCAAGGTAGCAGGCATGTCTATGACATGAGGTTCTGGGTTCAAGTCCCAGTGACCCCTACATTCAAATAGAAAGTTTGCTTTCAACATCTAGAGTCTATTTTGAATACAAAGCAGAAGCCCTAGGTAAATCATATGCCACTGGATGATGTTAATCTGTAATTCCATCTTTTTCACGTAATTGTCAAAACGAGTCTCCGAACAAACACTTCTTTACTTTATACGCATGATTTCTCACGTAGACTAGCTGCAGAAACTTAATATATAGTTTAATTATGTCTTCCAGCAGCCATTGGTTTATCTAGTAAACAAGACTGGGAACTGCGAATGGCCATCCTTCCCTTGTGCTTCCAGAAGGCTTACCGTGAAACCACCAAACACGAGTCTCTCAGCCAAATAACGAGCAAAGACCAACAATAATTCTCACTGATGTTGAAACAGAATGTCTAATTTGAAATTGTGCCAAGCAACTAGAATATTTTTGCAAATAACATGTGCTTTCTTGGGCAAGCTCACGAAACAATTGCACAAATTTTCCCATTGTATAGTTTACTTCGATTTTCATATCAAGCTTGTGTTGGTTCATTTGGTAAACATATCCACGCCGATGCGTATTGTATTTTCAATAGTTCTGCTATGTGCTTTTGCCACTATAAAGGTTATTTGGTTCACTTGGTATCTTATTGTGCCGAACAATTTACAATTTGCTCCCACAATCAGAGAACTTATAATGGATTGTTCGACGAACATCAGACGTTGCTGTCATTGGTTATGCAATTTTTATAACCCGGGTATAGATCTCTTACGTTTTCGTGACATTTTACATTTTCTCTTTTCTCTGTGCTCATTTGTATTTTTATTCATTCTCTCCTTTGAAACATAAGACAACTTTTGGTATGTAACAAGATTTGTCGTGCATGGCTCTATTTGCACCCGTGCACCCATTTCTGAAATTTTTTTTTTTAAGAAACCATTTATTCAACTCTTCATATACGGAGGTAGGCTGCAAAATGTCTCTGATAACTCACACACGAGGCTATTCCATGTAGGCGTATATGACATGATGAACAGTGATTTTCGTTTACTGCTTATTTACGTTTGCTACTTCATTTTACTTGTTATGAAATTGGTTAATGAGTTATGCTATGTACATAAAGAAAGTCATCACCCGAGCAACTACTGCGTTACCCACAGTTTCACGGTGATTAATTTGTAACCAAAAGTCACACTGCGCATAAAACTATCTTGCATCCAATGCGGGGCTGTGCTTTGTAGACGCAAGTCTTGCGAGATATCGTTATGTATTACAAGATAAGTACGTGATCTCATAAAATATTTTCTTACAAATGTCTTTGGTCTGTACTGGGAACCAATATTAGTTCTGTGGTCTACGGAACCTTAGCCTTTGCACCACCTTATATCCGAAGTGTTTGAAAACCTGTTGCGACGTGTGATAACTTATAAAAACTTGGGTTTATTGTTAAAATTGTAATTGTTTATATTAATATTAATAATAATGATGTTGATTTTGTGATTATTTTTTATTTTATCATTGTTATTGAGCCTAATTGTATAACCAGCACAGGAAACCGTGGCTCGGTGACGAGAACTACTGTACATTTGGGAATTATTTGTATATTCTTGGTTACGTAATGGGTAGCCGATTATTGTTGAGAGCTTGTATGCAAATGGTAGCACTGCCAAGAGAGCTCTGTTTCTATAGCTCTGTATGATATATCCTGCATACGTATGTATAACGCCACGATCATGCCCGCCATGTCAGCGTTTTTAATATAGACGGTGACATCGTTGGAAACTACAATTGCAATCCTAGTCGTTTATACCTTTTATTACAACCAGTTAGGTCTATTGATCAATGTCATCAAATGATATTTCAAGAAGTGTAAAGCCTGTAAATTTTTATTAACTGCATTTATTACTAATATTTTTTCTGCCATCAATTGGATCACGTACTATACATGTCATGAAAATGAACGTAAATTTCATTTATCTTCTCCTAATTGTCAAAATCATGTTGGAAATGAGGCAGATTTAGCTTAGCTCAGAAACACACACCCACCTCCGCACATGATCCAAAAATGGTTTCTGAATGCCAATTTTTGGGCTGTCTCTTAAATTTTCTTTGGGAATTTTTTTGCTTTTCCTCTCACGTTGCTAAACTTTTGTGTTGATTTGTTGTGAATTTCGGTTGTTACTGTACAGTATAACTGGATTACAAGAGAATACCGTCTTGGTAATTTTGATGAAATTTGTGAGCTGTTTCTTTTAATACCGGTTTAAGTAAATAAGTAATTAATGAAGGTTCTATTTTTCTATGTGTGAACGGTACTCTAGAGGAGCGCCACTTTTTATTGAATTTTATGTAACTCAGTGAGTGAGCATTGATGGATATTTCAAAATAAATTTGATACTTTAGTTTACAAAGTTCTTGTATCCTTGCATTGTTATTAGAGTAAGGCACACTGTAGGATCTAGGATGTTGGGGGGCAGACCACAATCTCCAAAAGAAAGCCATTTCTGTTTGTTTGTGCACAAAGAGGAGTGGGGGGCAGACAACAATATTTTTCATTGCTTGTCACTAAACTGCTCTGCCTTCAGAATGGCGACGGTTTGGTCAAAAGCAGCTTGTTCCATAGTGCTCGTTGAAGAACCACCCAAAGCATTTCTTGCACAATATATGTGTGTAAATGGTATCTGATTTACTGCTACTAAAGGAAACGGAAACCTGTCACTATATTCGTAATTAACAACAAACGTGATATTGAAGCTCTTTGTATCTTAAAACTCGCCTAACCAAAAAAACAATATTAACTCTCAGACTACAAAATTCGGCAATATAAGTAGGCAGTCTCGGTGATCTTGAAATGCTAGATATTTTGTGGAATAAAATGATTTTGGGCTGAATATATAACTGGGGATAAAATCAGCAATTCGATATTTTTAACAAAAAATTATAAGAAATGAAGTCGTACTATAAGTGGGAGAGAACGCTGGTATTGATTTTCTACGTGTTCCTAGAACTTGTCACTAAGAAGGTCCGTTATTGGTACGGTTACTTGAAGCAGTTGTACGCCCAAGGAGACACCAAAACACAATTTCAATCCTATTTCTGACAATTCAGGGAACAAATCACAATTCATCGTGCTTTAGGACGCAAAGCTTCACTGACATGCGCTTGTTGTGCCCACCCCCCCAATAAAAATTTGCAGGCGTTAGGGTTAAAACGTAGCAACCGATATACATGTAGGCGTGGCCCGGGGTCGGGAACATTCGAGAAAAGAAAAACTTCGAACATGGATAAGAGAGACAATTCCAGAGAACCTTTAACAACTCGGTTTCCAGTGCATGCTTTACACTTTGAGGGCCCTGTTGATAGGACGGATCTCCATTTGTACAGCATAGTCGTCTAAACGTACTTGAAAATGTGCATTTAAGCACACTTACAAGTATTTCAAAAAATGGAGACAATTTTTGAGAATGCAAAACTATATTTTTCCAGAGGTCAATCTCTGGCAACAGACAACGCAGACAGCTGTCGCAATATTTTGTCGTGATTCTTTTCTCGAAATTACATATCGCAGCAGGTCCAGGTCACGTGTTGCTTTCAGATATCACAGGGCGTTGATCGTCAATTGTTAGTGAAACAAATTCGAATGGAGTCGACTACCACAGCACCATGCCAATGTAGTCCACTGCTTGCCACAGCGCATAAGACTCATTAGTGAATGGTTGAACGAATGACCTTCTTCCGTGGGTCGTCTCCATGCCGTGAGAAGCTCGTTTGAACGTCACTATCATCACCGCCAACAGAGACGTGGTATTGTTATTCGCTGTCGGTGGTCATTGTGCAGAGAGCTGAATCGTGACGTCAGTCGCTTATACATGTATTCGAGGCACACAATCGACTGAACGCTCCTTGCGACAAGATGCACTTTTGCACCCGTCTGTGATCATGAAGTAAGCTACATGTACTTCACCTGGGATGCGCTTCCTATGTTCATTGTCAAAAGGGCATGTTATTACAAGATTGTATAAATGTTCTTTTTTCTTTGTTTTAGTTTCACGGATGGCGTGCAAATGGTGTCCAAGCGATGAACTGCATCACTCAGCAGAACACGTGGGAGCACGGCATGCGCTTGCCATTATGGAAGATTTGATTGCTGACTGATAACACTGCACAATCTAACCCTAACTAATACACTAACGCACTAACGAAAGCACAATAACCCCAGTCAGTAATCAAGTCTTTCGAATGTGGTTTCTTTCCTCATCACGGGATCGCGAGGTCAGAACCGACCCAGTTGGTTAGGAAGACGACAGAAGGCGCCATCGGAACAAGAAATCGGTCAAGTATTCCTTTGCTATGACTGTCAGTGTGATCATGCATATTTCTGTGTGTTGTGTGCACTACATGTAATTGAATTATCATGTGTAGTGGTTAATGTGTACTTCGCATAATAATTGTATCGTTATCATGTTCATTGTGAATCGTTCACGTTAATTAATTTGTTACCATATTTATTGTTTGTCGTGTATATCAATTGTGTTAATATTATGTTTATTTTGTGTCGTATTTAATAATTGACTAATTATCATTTATTGTGGTTCGTGTGTATTTATTGAATTGTTATTATGTTCATGACTATTGTGTGTCTTGTTTAGCTACTGAGGTGTTATAATGTATACTATATGGCATGTATATTAATTAATTATTTTCTTTTGAAGATTAAGAAGACAACAGACGGCGGCCGCCTGGACATCAAATTGGTCAAGTATTCAATTAAATATATAGTCAGTGTTATTTTGTTTATGATGTGTTGTTTATATTTTTGACTTATTATCATGTCTATGTTGTGTCGTGTAAATTTCTTGATTTGTTATAATGTATTGTGAGACGTGTCTATTAATTGATTTGTTTTCAGTTTTATTGTTTGTCGTGTATATTAATTGATCATTTATCTTAATTATTTTAAGTCGTGTGTATTAATGGAATGCTTATTGAGTATTTCGTATATTAATTGGCTTGTTTTCGTGTTTACTGTGACTTTTGTATGTTAATTAACTTGTTTTCAGGTTTATTGTGTATCATGTATCATAAATGACCTTTTATCATAATTATTTTGTGCCCTCTACATTATTTGACTTGGTAAAATGTTTACAGTGTTTTGTGCTTATTAATTTACCTGTTATCGTGTGTAATGTGTGCCGTGTGTCTTGACTTATTATCATGTGTATTATATGTCACGTATACTTATTGGCTTGTTATTATTGTTATTGTGTGTCGTGTATAATTTTTGATTTGTTATAATATATTGTGAGTCGTATGTAATAATTGATTTGTTTTCATGTTTAGTGCTTGTCGTCTATACTATTTGATCTTTTGTCATGTTTATTTTGTGTCGTGCATATTAATTGACTTTTATCGAGATTACTGTGTATTTCGTGTGTAAATTGACTTGTGATCGTGTTCATTGTGAATCGTGCACGTTAACTGAGTTTTTAACATGTTTATTGTGTGTCGTGCATATCAATTGAGTTGTAATCATGATTATTTTGTGTTGTGTTTATTAATTGACCAATTATCATGAATACTTTATGCTGTGTATGTTAATTGCTCTCTTATCATGTGTATTGCGTCTGTTGTATGAATTGAATTGTTATCATGTTTATCTCTATTGTGTGTCTTGTTTATCAACTGACGTGTTATAATGTATACTATGTGGCGTGTATATTAACTGGTTTATTTCTTTTGAAGATTACGAAGACAACAGACGGCGGCCACCTGGACATCAAATTGGTCAAGTATTCAATTAAATATGTAGTCAGTGTTATCATGCTTATTATGAGTTGTGCAAATTGCTTGACTTGTTTTCATGTCTATGTTGTGCCGTGTACTGACAGTTTTACTTTCATAATGTATTGTGAGTCGTGTGTATTATTTAACTTTTTCATTTTTACTGTTTGTGCTGTGTATTCTTTGATCTTTTCTCTTGTATAATTTGAGTCGAGTGTATTTATTGACTTTTATCATGGTTACCTTGTATTTCGAATATTAATTGATATATCATGCTCATTGTGAATCGTGCTTGTTCATTGACTTGTTACCATGTTTATTGTGTGTCGTGTATATCAGTTGAGTTTTTATCATGTTTATTGTGTATCGTATATATTAACTGACTTGTTGTCGCGTGTATTGTGTGTCGCGTATTTTAATTGACTTGTTATCATGTGTATTATGTGTCGCGTATGTTAATTGATTTGTTATCATGCTTGTCGTGTGTCGTGTATGTGCATTGATTTTATTATCATGTTTATTGTGTGCTGTGTATGATTCTTGATTTGATATAATGTATTGTGAGTCGTATGTACCAATTGACTTGTTTTCAGGTTTAATGCTTGTCTCGTATATTAATTTGTATATTGTGTGTCGTTCATTTCCATTGACTTGTTATCATGTATATTGTGTGTCTTATATATTATTGACTAATTTTCATGTATATTGCATGTCATGTACTGTATGTTAAATTTTCTCGTATCATGTTTATTGTGTGTCTTGGTTATTAACTGAATTTTGTCGTGTTTAACACATGCCGTATATAATACTTGACAGGTTATCATTTATTGTGTGTTGTGTGTATTAATTCAATTGTTTTCTTGTTAATTGTGTGTTCTGTTTATCAACTGAATTGTTATAATGTATACTATGTGGCGTGTATATCAATTGATTTAATTCTCTTGAAGATTGAAAAGTTGACAGACGGCGGCCGCCAGGATATCAAATGGGTCAAGTATTCAATTACATATCTAGTCAGAGTTGTCATATGTTTTATGAGTTTTGTAAGTTTATTGACTTGTTATCATTGTCACGTTGTGCCCTGTACTTTAATGGACATGTTATCATGTTTATTGTTTTTCATGTATTTTAATTGTTTTGATATCATGCTTTTGTGTTGTGTTTTTAATTGACTTTTGATCATGTGTATTTTAACTGTTTTGATATCATGTTTTTGTGTTGTGTTTTAATTGACTTTTGATCATGTTTATTTTGTGTCGTGTATAATTCTTGATTTATATATACTGTATTGTGAGTCGTGTCTATTTATTGACTTGTTTTCATCTTTATTGTTTGTCATGTATATTATTTGATCTTTTTTCTTGTATATTTAGAGTCGTGTGTACTAATTGATTTTTTCCAGGTTACTATTTATTTTGTATATTAGTTGTCTTGTTATCATGATTATTGTGAGTTGTGTATGTTAATAAATGTTTTTAAGTTTATTGTGTGTCATGTATAATAAATGACTTATCATAATTATTTTGTGCCCTGTACAGTCATTGAGTTGGTATCCTGTTTATTGTGTGTTGTTCACGTTAACTGACCATTTATCAACTGTATTCTGTGTCGTGTCTTTTGATTGAATTGTTATCATGTTTATTGTGTTTGGTGTATTTTAATTGTTTTAATGTCAGGTTTTATGTGTTGTGGTTTTTAATTGAATTTTGATCATGTTCATTGTGTGTCCTGTACACTATTTGGTTTCTTATAATGTATTGTGGGTCGCATGTATTAATTAATTTGTTTTCATGTTTAATGTGTGTCGTGTATATTATTTGACCTTTTGTATTCTTTCTTGTGTGCCGTGTATATAAATTGACTTGTTATCATTTCTATTGTATGTCGTGTATGTTAATTGACTTTCTATCATGTTTATCGTGTGTCGTGTATAATTCTTGTTTTGCTATAATGTATTGTGAGTCGTATGTATTAATTGACTTGTTCTCAGAATTAATGCTTCTCAGGTATACTAATTAAACTTCAACAGGCTTATTTTCTGTCGTGTATACTAATTGACCTCTTATCGTGGTTACTGTGTATTTCAAACCTTAACTGACTTGTTATCAAGTTCATTGTGAATCGTGCACGTAAATTGACTTGTTATGTTAATTGTGAGTCGTGTGTATCAATCGAGTTATCATGTTTATTGTGTTTTGTGTATTTTAATTGTTTTGATATCATGTTTTTCTGTTGTTTTTAATTGAATTTTCAACATGTATATTGTGTGTCGTGTATAATATTTGGTTTCTTACAATATATTGTGAGTCGTGTGTATTAATTGACTTATTTTCATGTTTAATGTGTGTCATGTATATTACGACCTTTTATTTTTTACTGTTTATATTAATTGACTAGTTATCATGTATGTTGTGTCGTGTATATTAATTGACTTGTTATCATGTATATTGTGTCGTGTATATTATTTGTCTTGTTATCATGTATATTGTGTCGTGTATATTATTTGTCTTGTTGTCATGTTGATTAATCATCATGTATATTACTTGAATTATCGTATACTGTGTCGTGTATATTAATTGAATTTTGATCATGCATAGAGGGTCTTGTATATTAATGGTTTTCGTTACTTCTTGAAGCAGTCCCTTCGTGCAGCCACCTTTTGATCGACTTCCGCTAATGCTTTGCCAAGTTTCTTCGTCTTGGCTTCGGCGTTCTGCAAAGTCCTAAGCAAGGGGGAGGTGAAAATTTGACATCGTTGCCACGGAGACTGAGCAATCAACTTAAGATCAATTTCTCAATGGCTTTACTAAGATGGACAATGCAAGAGACAAATATTTAACCAAAATGGAGAAGATTCATTGTAAGTTCTACTTGATTAAAAGCAAGTGAATGGCTCTCCATATCTTGCCATCCTTTTCAATTGAATTTTAACATGTATATTGTGTGTCGTGTATAATATTTGGTATGTTACAATATATTGTAAGTCGTGTGTATTAATTGACTTATTTTCATGTTTAATGTGTGCCATCCTAGACATTTCAATATTTGGAAACCACATCAGACAGGTCAATTGTTCAAAGGCTTAAATTTTCAGTATTATCATGTACAATATAGGTTTTGTTTATTAATTGTTTTTATCGTGCCCATTGTGTGGCGTGTATATTAATTAACTTGTTATCATTTATACTGTATGGCTTGTTTAGTAATTGACTTATTCCTCTTTAAGATTGAGAAGACGACAGACGGCTGCCGCCAGGACATCAAAATGGTCAAGTATTTAACTGCTTAAAACGTCAGTGCTATCACGTTTATTAATTGACTTGTGATCAAGTAGATTGTGCATCGTGTAATTGGTTGACATGTTTTCATGTATACTGTGTGTCGTGTATATTAATTGACATATTCCTCTTTAAGACTAAGGAGACGATAGACGTCGGCCTTCGGGACATGAAACAGGTTAAGTATTCAATAACTCAAATTGTCAGTGGCCAAGGTGTAAGGAAAACCTTTCCCGCACGGTGAATGTTGAAATATCAAAAAAGCAGGAAACGCGATTTTTTATGAAGTTCATGACTTGCATGGAACAGTGTAATTGGTGTTTTTGACTTCTTAATTCTCGATGCAGGTTTGAGGGCGCCTTTGTACACATGACGTCTCATTCCCAAGCAAGATTTCAGGAGAGTATACCTTTTTTCTTGCGCACGTGTTTTGTCACCTCAGAAACACGTTGCTTTTGTAATAATTACCACGTACCTTACTATTGATGGAAATTGTATGCTTTTGAGATCGATTTGATGTTTTGTACTTACTATGTATAGGTATTTTGAGCCTATATATTCGACTTCAAAAGAACCTAATGACAATTTTGTCTTTTGCCTGTTTAACTCTCATTTCACTAAGTTGAAAAATATAGACTTGCTTTGACTATATTTATGACTAGAACGCGTTCAAAAAAGTAAGTCATCCCGTTGAAAGCTTTAGAAAATACGTTCTAATACAAAATTTCTTTAAAATCGTTCACACCTTCTTTGTGACAGATTTTTACCGTGACCTTTTCACTGTGCGTGGTTCGAATAAAAGGAGGTGGGTGATTGTTAAGTTACTTAAAGTTGCTGAACTCTGGTTTCTTTGGAAAAATAATAAATATCATCAAAATGGGTATAATTCCCTTCTTTAACAATAATCAATGAAAACCATAACCAGTCTATATAATAGACGTGGTCGAAGACCACCTATTAATTTTTTCTATCATCAAACTTAAACGGTAAACAACCAGGACGCAGCAATTTTAAATCCAAATTTTGATATTCGTGTTTGAGCACATTGGCTCTCTACCAAAAACGCTGTTGAAATGCAAACTAACTATAGAACAATCACCCGGGATCATGATGCAAGGTAGCAGGCATGTCTATGACATGAGGTTCTGGGTTCAAGTCCCAGTGACCCCTACATTCAAGTAGAAAGTTTGCTTTCAGCATCCAGAGTCTATTTTGACTACAAAGCAGAAGCTCTAAGTAAATCATATGCCACTGGATGATGTTAATCTGTAATTCCATCTTTTTCATGTAATTGTCAAAACGAGTCTCCGAACAAACACTTCCTTGCTTTATACGCATGATTTCTCACGTAGACTAGCTGCACAAACTTAATATATAGTTAAACTATGTCTTCCAGCAGCTATTGGTTTAGCTAGTAAACAAGACTGGGAACTGCGAATGGCCATCCTTCCCCTGTGCTTACAGAAGGCTTACCGTGAAACCACCAAACACGAGTCTCTCAGCCGAATAACGAGCAAAGACCAACAATAATTCTCACTGATGTTGAAGCAGAACGTCTGATTTGAAATTGTACCAAGCAACTAGAATATTTTTGCAAATAACATGTGCATTCTTGGGCAAGCTCACGAAACAATTGCACAAATTTTCCCATTGTCTATTTAACTACGATTTTCATATCAAGCTTGTGTTGGTTCATTTGGTAAACATATCCACGCCGATGCGTATTGTATTTCCAATAGTTCTGCTATGTGCTTTTGCCACTATAAAGGTTATTTGGTTGACTTGGTATCTTATTGTGCCGAACAATTTTAACAATTTGCTCCCACAATCAGAGAACTTATAATGGATTGTTCGACGAACATCGGACGTTGCTGTCATTGGTTATGCAATTTTTATAACCCGGGTATAGATCTCTTACGTTTTCATGACATTTTACATTTTCTCTTTTCTCTGTGCTCATTTGTATTTTTATTCATTCTCTCCTTTGAAACATAAGACAACTTTGGGTATGTAACAAGATTTGCCGTGCATGGCCCTATTTGCACCAGTGCACCTATTTCTGAAATTTTGTTTTTTAAGAAACGTTTTATTCAACTGTTCATATAGGGAGGTAGGCTGCAATGTGTCTCTGATAACTCACACAGGAGGCTATTCCATGTAGGCGTATATGACATGATGAACAGTGATTTTCGTTTACTGCTTATTTACGTTTGCTACTTCATTTTACTTGTTACGAAATTGGTTAATGAGTTATGCTATGTACATAAAGAAAGTCATCACCCGAGCAACTACTGCGTTACCCACAGTTTCACGGTGAATAAGTTGTAACCAAAAGTCACCCTGCGCGTAAACCAATCTGGTATCCAATGCGGGGCTGGGCTTTGTAGACGCAAGAGTCTTGCGAGATATCGTTATGTATTACAAGATAAGCACGTGATTACATAAAATATTTTCTTGCAAATGTCTTGGGTCTGTACTGGGAACCAATATTAGTTCTGTGGTCTACGGAACCTTAACCTTGGCACCACCTTATATCCGAAGTGTTTGAAAACCTGTTGCGACGTGTGATAACTTATAAAAACGCGTGTTTATTGTTAAAATTGTAATTGTTTATATGAATATTAATAATAATGCTGTTGATTTTGTGAATAGTTTTGTTATTTATCATTGTTATTGAGCCTAATTGTATAACCAGCACAGGAAACAGTGGCTCGGTGACGAGAACTACTGTACATTCGGGAATAATTTGTATATTCTTGGCTACGTAATGGGTAGACGATTTGTGTTGAGAGGATGTATGCAAACGGTAGCACTGCCAAGAGAGCTCTGTTTCTATAGCTCTGTATGATATATCCTGCATACGTATGTATAACGTCACGATCATGCCCGCCATGACAGCGTTTTATAATATTGACGGTGACGTCGTTGCAAACTATAATTGCATAGTCTCCTTAGTTTATTTTATTCATATTAATTACAATTTCTACCATTTTTTTAATTTTTGGGAAATCGCATGTCATTTTCTTTTTGCAATTGGAGCCCCAGTTCACATCTCACGCAAAAATACTTAGTAATTGTTATATACCTTGTTTTAGGACTGTTTCTCCGTCAATTTAGTGAATGGCACCAAAAGATAAAAGTCGACAATATTCGTTGAGATGATTGCCTTCTTTCAAAAGGAACGAACGATGTTGTACAATTTCACTTTCGCGCTTCTCTTGTACGAATAGAAAACAAGCACTAAGGGAGTGGCAATTTGAAAATAAATACAAAGACTGATTTTTTTTTGATTGGCAAATCAGATCACACGGTACAAGTCAGACGAATAAAAGGTAATGAGCATGTGGAGCGCTCATCAACGCATTATTAAGTACAGCGAACAAAAGAGCTTACCAACTCAACCCAAAACTCGTCTGTAAATCAGTATTTACAGACGAACTCGGGTAGGTAGTTCACCCTTGAAACACAATTTTGGTCACATTTTGGAAATTTAGATAGAACTTATGGTAGTTGCAAGGAATAAATGAACCATAATAAAATGAACTTTTCCCAAGACTGGATCATAAAGAAAAACTAATCTTATCCTTAGGTCCAGCGCAGAAGTTACGAGGTACCAGCTAAGCTACCGGTTTCAAGTGAACCATAGCTGAGCTGACAAACACTAGCTTTAGTTTATAGAATTTCGTTTATTCAAAATGTTAGTTCTCAGTTACAGGTACTTGAGGCATCTCCTAGGGAATCAGACGGAGGAATCATGTTTTTGCACGTGGCCTTTTTATTAAAAAAATTAATTACTTTGGGTTTGCGAATTCTTGTTCAGGGAACGTGAATTGAACAGAAGATAACGATATTATAGTTCATAAATGTTTTGAACCAGTTGTGAAGTAGCACAATCCAACTGTCTTTGAAAACCGTCGCCTACCACTAGTGTTTATAAATTTTTAAGACACTTATCATCTGGGCTCGCATTTAAAAAGTGTGTGTGTCTGCTAGGACTATAATGAAAGGTGTCTGTCACCGATACACCAACGAATGCCTGAGTATTTGAGGAGGTGCTGCCACCTACAGTCACAACCAAGCCGTGTTTCACTTAAGTCTACATTTCCGNAATGTGTCTCTGATAACTCACACAGGAGGCTATTCCATGTAGGCGTATATGACATGATGAACAGTGATTTTCGTTTACTGCTTATTTACGTTTGCTACTTCATTTTACTTGTTACGAAATTGGTTAATGAGTTATGCTATGTACATAAAGAAAGTCATCACCCGAGCAACTACTGCGTTACCCACAGTTTCACGGTGAATAAGTTGTAACCAAAAGTCACACTGCGCGTAAACCAATCTGGTATCCAATGCGGGGCTGGGCTTTGTAGACGCAAGAGTCTTGCGAGATATCGTTATGTATTACAAGATAAGCACGTGATCTCATAAAATATTTTCTTGCAAATGTCTTGGGTCTGTACTGGGATCCAATATTAGTTCTGTGGTCTACGGAACCTTAACCTTGGCACCACCTTATATCCGAAGTGTTTGAAAACCTGTTGCGACGTGTGATAACTTATAAAAACGCGTGTTTATTGTTAAAATTGTAATTGTTTATATGAATATTAATAATAATGCTGTTGATTTTGTGAATAGTTTTGTTATTTATCATTGTTATTGAGCCTAATTGTATAACCAGCACAGGAAACAGTGGCTCGGTGACGAGAACTACTGTACATTCGGGAATAATTTGTATATTCTTGGCTACGTAATGGGTAGACGATTATTGTTGAGAGGATGTATGCAAATGGTAGCACTGCCAAGAGAGTTCTGTTTCTATAGCTCTGTATGATATATCCTGCGTATGTATGTATAACGTCACGATCATTCCCGCCATGACAGCGTTTTTTAATATTGACGGTGACGTCGTTGCAAACTATAATTGCATAGTCTCATTAGTTTACTTTATTCATATTAATTACAATTTCTACCATTTTTTTAATTTTTGGGAAATCACATGTCATTTTCTTTTTGCAATTGGAGCCCCAGTTCACATCTCACGCAAAAATACTTAGTAATTTTTATATACCTTGTTTTAGGACTGTTTCTCCGTCAATTTAGTCAATGGCACCAAAAGATAAAAGTCGACAATATTCGTTGAGATGATTGCCTTCTTTCAAAAGGAACGAACGATGTTGTACAATTTCACTTTCGCGCTTCTCTTGTACGAATAGAATACAAGCACTAAGGGAGTGGCAATTTGAAAATAAATACAAAGACTGAATTTTTTTGATTGGCAAATCCTATCATACGGTACAAGTCAGACGCGCCTAACAAACTAAAGAGTATAAAATAAAAGGTAATGAGCATGTGGAGCGCTCATCAACGCATTACAGTCAACAAAATAGCTTACCAACTCAACCCAAAACTCGTCTGTAAATCAGTATTTACAGACAAATTCGGGTAGGTAGTTAACCCTTGAAACACAATTTTGGTCACATTTTGGAAATTTAGATAGAACTTATGGTAGTTGCAAGGAATAAATGAAGCATAATAAAATGAAGTTACGAGGTACAAGCCAAGCTACCGGTTTCAAGTGAACCATAGCTGAGCTGACAAACACTAGCTTTAGTTTAAAGAATTTCGTTTTTTCAAAATTTTCATTCTCAGTTACAGGTACTTGAGGGAGCTCCCAGGGAATCAGACGGAGGAATCCTGTTTTTACAAGTGGCCTTTTTATTAAAAAATTTAATTACTTTGGGATTGCGAATTCTTGTTCAGGGAACGTGAATAGAACAGAAGATAACTATATTATAGTTCATAAATGTTTTGAACCAGTTGTGAAGTAGCACAATCCAACTGTCTTTGAAAACCGTCGCCTACCACTAGTGTTTATAAATTTATAAACACACTTATCATCTAGGCTCGCATTTCAATAGTGTGTGTGTCTGTCACCGATACACCAATGAATGCCCGAGTATTTGAGGAGGCGCTGTCACCTACAAAGTCACAACCAAGCCGTGTTTCACTTAAGTCTACATTTCCGTGAAGTAGGCGAATGTTACACTATTTTTACGCCACGCAACTTCGATGTTGTCGTGATCATGCAAGCACTTAAACGACCACTTTCTTCCTTCGAAACACGGAAATTTTCGCAGACAACAGGTCTTCATCCCAGGTTACAGTAAAACGTCAACAGCGTGAGCATACGGGTTAAGTCGCCATGACACAAATTTCGGAAGTTGATGATTAAGCCGCAATGCAAATAAATGAACACTACCGTTCCCCACCGAGCACGCAATTTAAGTCTGTAGTGCATCGCTCGATACGTGGGTACATTTTAATATATTTTAGTACCGACGCTCTTCATTTTAGTTTTACTAGTTTTACTATTTCATATTTTTATTCGTTGGTAACTGCACGGCATTGCAACATCTATTTGATTTCAATATTTATCGGTGTACAGGAGCTAGACTCAGAACTCAAAATCTACAAACTGCGAGAGTTGCACGAAACTCCTGTTGCAAAAATGTTTATTCGTGTCAAAAATCGTCGCGAATATTTTCCTCTAGAAATAGTTGCAAAACCGCCGCAGATATTTCGAACGATTCGAAGACTTCTCGTCATTCAAGATGTGTGCCTAATCCGCAAAAAGTTCGAGAGGGCGTTCAAAATATGAAACTACCGAGTATATGACAACGTAATTACAACGAAGATTTAGATCTGCAATTTTGTTGCACAAAATGCCCACATATTTTATTTGACCTTTGCGCGACATTTGCACGAAGTGATATAATAGATTTTTTTACAGACAAAATTGTGCGCTTTTACATAACGGTTCTTGAGATAAAATGGCTCAAAACAGTTTTTGATTCTTTCATTTTGTTCTTACTTAATATGAAAAAGGATAGGCACCAAAATAATACACGAAATACAAAAAATAATGATGTAACTTTTTGTGTAAGAGCCAAGACTCCAACATGGATTTCAGGTATACAATTAAATTCGTTAAAAACTGACGTCTTGTAAAGGAATTAATCCCCAGCTCCCTACTCAAATTAAGAGAATCAACTTCTGTCCAAGATAAAACTTTAATAATGAATAGCACAATAATGGTTTACAGAAGTAACATTAGCTGCTTGTCGCTGCATTAAAATAGAACAGATACAAATTTACCGGAACTATAAAAATGTTCATTGTAAGTGAATTTTATCTGCTCCACATCGTCATGAACAGTGACGCAACATATAAACACACTCCGCTATGATACACAAGAAAGACTCACTTTAGAAGAGCTCCACGTGATCCTTGCAGTGTATTTCGACTTGCATACACGGATTTTTTACTTCAAGTGTTACAAAATACTTAAACAAAACTGTAAAGGACAAATGGCTGCCTGATGGGTATTTCTACGGGTTTCCATATACCGAGTCGACATCGCAAGAATTAAACCAGTCTGTACACATAGTGTACCTAATTATCGGACGGACCCTAAATAACGGACATTTCATAAAATCTTACTTGACGCCTAATCTGTGAATTAAATGACGCCAATTTTTGTTCCGCTGTAATGCATTCAATGTCCGGCACCGTCTCGTTTTTACAGCGTTGCCTCGTTTTGATTTCACCGAGAGACTGTGCAATTTAGACCCCAAGTCGGCCTAAAATGGACGATCGCATAAATCGGTTATAAAAGTTAAAAACGAAATATTTTTCCACAATGAAACCATCTCATTGAACTGACAATATGTCACTGTTCCATTTTTCATTTGTTTTTAAACTCAAGTCAAACCCCGACCGCGCACGTGCGGTTGTCATATCAAGAAGCCAAAGAGATACTAAAAACTGCTTTGAGGTTGCGCGTGCTTTAGTCGTCTGCACTGATTCATCGAAACGACTTGGCGCCGTTATCAGATTTCATTTCATGGATAATTTTGTTGCGAATGGACCTGTGTTCTAGCAGCACATATGTCAAAGCACTCGAGCTACAATTTGATTACAAGGTGCCCGCAATAAATGTGGTTATCACCAATTTCATTGAAGCAACAAATTTCACCTTAAAGACGTCTTGAAATGTTCCTTAGATAAATTTGAGGTGATTTCAGAGCTTCTAAAGAATTTTTGGTTCGCTATTGCTTGCGACCAGGCTCAAAAAATTTCACATCACGTTTTCAAATTTATTAACTATCTGGAATGTTCGAGTCCCGGGACAACTTCTAAACTGAGTTACGAACACGATAAGACCGCTACTTTAACGGTAACCGGTCTAAATCAAAACTTGAATTTTTAATGGAAAGAACGTGTTCAATGTCACTTCAAATAAACTCTGCACAAGACTGAAGCCTAATGCAACCGAACATTGAGACTTCGCAATAAAACGATCAATTGCCTTCATCATAAGGCAGTAGTACCGTCAGGAAACACGCCGTCTTTTGTCATTTCGTCTGCTTCTTTAGTGTCCTTCTTGCATTTGTTGCAGCACGTTATCTTAGATAACAGACGATCATACGGTTCCAAAGAATGCATCCAAATCGGCAGGAAGTCCCACGTGCGCAATTTTGACGGGAGACATCCGGGTATTTTCCTCTGGAAGATGTTGATTAGAACGATGATAACGAAAATTGCTATCAGGGGAATTCCAACGCCCATCTGTACATACATGCCGCCAAAGGACAGTCCGAATCCGAAGGCTGGTAGAAGGAAAAACATTGTCACTATATAAAAGATTGCAAACCATCGATATTTGGCAGTTGTGTTTCCAAGCATTTTCGCTAATTTTATTGGAATCTTCCTCAATGCCGGGATAGGATACCATATCACGATACCGAAGACGTTGAACATCAAATGACAGAGGGCAATCTGAATGGCGTATCCAAGTGTTTGGGAGTCGGCGGCCAACGCCGTCAAAATCGACGTGCCAGTGGTCCCGATGTTTGCGCCAAGGGTCAATGGATACATTCTTTTGATATGCAAGACGCCCGTGCCCACCAGCGGTGTTATCGCGGAGGTGAAGATCGAGCTACTCTGCATCATCATTGTAAGTCCGGCTCCGACCAAAATGGCGACGTAACCAGTCAGCCACGAAAGGCATCCTGATAATAAGAATAAAGGAGAATTAGTCATGAATTAACACATAGCCTCCACGTATCACTTGATGAGTATTTTGAGCATCTATCAAAAGTAATTTGCATTCAAATTCATGCTTCAAAATTCCACGAAGTATCCCATGCTTACAATTAAAGGGGCCTTCCGCTGGGGTTTAGCTGCCAATGTTGAATTAGTAACCAAAAGGGTTTTGAGCTTAAAAACTTTATCACACTCATGTGGTACTGAATCGTTGCCGCATGAGCCGGCAACTCAGGTTTCAGGCAATGGGATGCGCCATTTTCGAATTCCTAGTTCTAGGATTGGCCAACACCAATAAACTTTGAAGCGTTTTTTTCATTCGCTGATAGCGGCGAATTGGACACTAAGAGAAATGAAGTTTCATTCACGATGAGGAATGTTAGAAGACCGATTCCATGAGCACTAATGGATTAATTCATTTTTCGCCATGAGACCTAAATACAGAGGGAATGTGAATATCGATTGATACTCACAACGCTATCCATCTTTTCTTGGTGCACCACCCCAAAATAAAAATTAAGGTAAAAAATCCGTATTGAATTCATTTTATTTTGAAAAAACTCAATGTCATGTCGAAAGAGCATTATTTGGGATGAGGTTTTGAATAAAACCGCTTGAGTCAAGATCCGTTTCAAGGAATGAGTATCTTTAGGTGTTATACACATAAAAGTCAACATCTGATACGTGTTACCTGGAAAGTTGGCATTGACGACCTTCTTGAGAACTGAAGCAATTCGTCCTTTGAGAAGAGAGTGGAGTACTTTGACAATAAGAAACAGGCATATGCAAAGGATACCCAATGCCATCACCAATAGGAGCGCTCCGATCACTGTATCGCCCCACGTCTCGGCTACGTTCATGAACATATATTCGCCTGCAAATAATCATGAGAAAAATCGAGATTATTATCTCCTTTGAAAGGATAAATATCATATCGTGTTTCATATACATAACAAAAGAAAGTCAAAGATTATAATACCGAACACTTACATCGCTTAATGGGAATCTTTCTCGTTTTAGCTAGAGTCACGTTCATCCATTCTGTCGTGTTGGCGGCCATCGTCTCCGTAGAGTTCACTCCAAGATCGGTTGCGTTAACTGCCTAAAATACATTTTTCAAAAAATAAACGACGTTCGACGACATCGAGGGCATATTTGTAAATGCAAACGCAAGAGAACTGTTATTTCATCTAAGTATTTATGAAATAATATCGCAAGAGTATAATGATAACTTTCTCTGTTATGGTCGCTGATATTTTCAGTTTTATCTGTATTTACTGTTGACATGTTCTACTATGAATTTACTCATTTGTACTTTCAAAATAAACATGCGGTTTTTTGTAATGCTACAAGCGATTAATAAGACGACGATAAAAGTCATTTCTGAGATCAGCCCCAGCGTGTGGTCAAACATTTAACTTTCGCGGTTGCAGTCAAGACTCTGCTGCCGGCACTGAACGCCAATCGATAAATGGTAAGGTATTTTAAGGGTTTTTAACTTGTAAAGTTGCCGATCTTGATTTCAGCGAATGTTTGGCCAACAACGGTGAGAATTGGTAATTTGTAAAAAAATCCCCAAAACACAACATGTTTTATAGCTCTTACCAAAGCTAACAACTTTAAAAAGTCTAAACCACCCCATTACAATCCCAAATGTGCGCATAAACTGTAAAATCGACTCTTTAAACATTTTATTCCTAACATCTTGTTGGCGGTTTCGATTGCTCCCTATGAATTTACTTAGCATTTGTTTGTGAAAACAATCTAGTTTTCAAAAGTAAAAATGAACTGTCCAACGTTTTCGTTGCTATCCAAGTATTTAGAAGTTTTCTATTAAAGTAATAATAATAATAATAATAATAATAATAATAATAATAATAATGTATTATATAACGTTCAAGGTATAGCCGATCCCCTGTTCTGTACCTGCAAAACAGTTTCGTTGTAGGTGGTTGTGTTATACTTGCACCATATTTTCAACATGCTCTTATCCAGGGCTCCCTCTTCCTTCTGTGCTACAGCGGTTATCAAACTTTTGTCAATCTGAAACAAAGCTAACTAGTCATATTTATCTTCGTTTTTAAGGTTGTATAAGACCTTATTGACCAGTTTATGTCTTTAGTCAATTACTTAGCAATTTACTGAGATTCTAACCCATTTACTTATGTTTTCGGAAACCAAAAACAATGTATAATTTGATTTTTGTATTATTGATAACATGATACAATTTCATTTGTTATAAATGTTTAACGCTACAGTCTTGTAATAGATCACTTAGTTTTCGTTTTGTGTATCTTTGCATTTTTTATAACCTCTTATGCCAAAGTTGAACATTTTTAAAAACGATTCTTCACACTTTGGAGGGTGGTACTTAAAGCATAGTATCTGAAACTTTCATTTGAATCCGATCACATCTTTTTGAGAGAGGATGCTCCGTTAACCAAATTTGGACATTTTAGGGTCCTACAAAACCTTATTAAATGGATAGCATGCAAGTACGTGACACGTTTGTGGAAATTTAATATCAGTTTCTCAAAGAAAAACAGGGCGAGCCATTCAGTGAGGTAATTATTTCAAGCAATACCTTCTTAGAAAAAGGCACAGTATCAAACTTGCAATCAATGACATGAAAGACTTTGATATTTTGGCGACATTATGCATACTTTAGGGAAGTAACGAAACGACTATGTAGACAGTGGACACTAAGGACATGAACGCTTGCTAAGAATACGATATACATGTAAGTAATTTTAACCCATATGCATTGAATCAGTCGAGTGTAATACGGCCACGTGATATTGTTTTCGGCATTCATCTCCCGCACTCCTTCAACAGTGCCTTCTGACATGGAAACTTCAAGAGGTAGGTAGGCCAATGTCGACTCAATGTTGTTAGCCTTTTCGATAATCACATATGACACTTCTGCCTCAGTTTTCAATTGCTAAATATTATATAGTCTGCAACTCAGGCGCCGATTCCTCGATAAGCACAATACCAAGTATTGTTGTTATTTAACTATTTCCAGGAAATGTTACAAGTTCAGTGCATAATCACCGACGTTTACATCTTTCTTATCTCTTTTCAAGCAATAAATCATTACAAATAAAATCGTTTCTTTTACTCAAGAAAAATTGTAACCTTACGCGCGAGTACATACATATAGGTTGTGATCCGCATCGTGAACAGTCTGTGTGATGTATTAAAAAAACTGCCCGAAAATGAAAGAAACATAAGAATTTGAAGCGTGTGGGATAAACTCGGTGTATACGGTCTCGTGGGATATTACTTCATCTACGCCACTTTCGGTACGTGTATATATTGTTGAACTCGTACTAGAACCAACTTTGGGTCACAATATTTTACACGTTGCATCTTCCGTTAAGACAGCATCTCAAGTCTTGCAGGTCTTCAAAGGAGTTAAATCTTCAATATAAAACTAGAAAAACTTGGCGTGAGACTATAGTTTTTTCTTGCAAACGGCTGAAGACGAAGACCTTGTACTTGTAGGTGAGGGTGGTTAATGACGTATCTGATGATGCACATGTCGGCAAGTCTTCATGTGAAGAAAGCTCGCTATACCACGCGTTGGCTATTCTAATATATGTCTTGTATCACTTTTTACATTTTGTTACTGTTGATCAAATGACAATGTTGATAACCTATACTGTACCTGGATAACGAGGCTGGTAAACGGTTTCGTTAAGTACTTGAGCAGTTCAACGTCTGCGCCGTCATTCGTATTTAGCGGTAGACTCTTTCTCATTTCATCCGTGAGTAGAAACAGGAAATCTGAAAAAAACACATTATGTCAATTCTCACCAGAATTTCAGTCCTTCTGTTTAGACAGCGAAAGAGCAAAGGGTGATGGAGGGAGCTGGCAGGAAAGGTGGGAGAAAAGGATGGAAGGAAGGTGGTAGGAAATAAGGCAAGGAGAAAGTGAGCAATTGGGAAGGGAGGGAGGGTGAGAGGGAGGAAGAAAAGGTGGGTGGTAGGGAGAGAGGGGGCAAGGATGGAGGGAGGAAGGCAAAAAGGGAGGGAGGAAGAGAGAGAGGGCGAGAGAGGGAGAGGGAGAGTGTGAGGAAGGGAGGTGTTTGAAAAAACTTTTTTGAATCAACGTAAGCAGTGTTGACTGAGGATTTATTTATGGCTAAATACACCGATCATAACTGTAATGAAATCTTCATAGGGGGGTCGAAAGAGTTTCACGTGTGAGTTCCATAACACCAGTCATTCGCTTGACGATGCGGTGAGAAAACTTGGTTTGTGAACTATAATTATTAAATTTAGTTATCCATAATTCAAACTTTGTACAAACACTGTAATATCGGTCATTTGGCCTCTTCATGAAACGTTAGTGTGTTATTAGCCTTTACGGGACGCACCCTCGTTCTATCATGACAACTTACGTGTTCCAGCTTCCAGGGGTAAAAAGATGAACACGCATAACCAGTTGAACATGTCGTGTACAGTGGCGGCAGCGAACGCCTTTCGGAACTCTTTTCTATCTTTCATTTGACCCACGGCGACGATGGTGTTCGTGACCGAGGTGCCGATGTTAGCCCCCATAACTATGGGTATGGCAAGTTTGACTGAAAGGACTAGAACAAAAGTGGAAGTTTTAATAACATCTCGATGAAATGTTGTAAAAAGTGTTGCATCAAGTGAAACAGGACCGAGGCGGTCTTATCTAGCATGTCTCAGATCAAGGAAGGATCATGAACTTAAAGCCGATGCATGGTGCTAGGATTCGCAACTGTGCTAAGGCCCGAGAAGAGTTTACAGAAGCCTCCTCGATGTTGTTTTAAAGATGTTTCTACACGTGGCTTTGGAGAAGCTTACTTTCTGAAGCAACCATGGTAGTTATGATAGCCGTTGTCGTAGATGAGCTCTGTAGAAGCACCGTGGCGAGGACACCAATCATCAATCCAGTGACGGGATCTTTTAGGAGATCACTCTCGCTGAACACTTGACCTACTGCTTTACCTGCCGAAAGAGGGCACTCTGTCAGCATTAAAGAACTGCTTTTGAAACAAAGCCATGCCACATTCTGTCGCCTCATCCGTAGTTCTACCGTCTACTCGTCGAGCCATTTCTAAATCCTCAATAATCTCATGCAAAGAAACATGGAACATCTTGTCAATAGACGTAAAAAACTGTACCTCTATTTCATGACTTTTATTTTAAAAATTCCACCGGAAAGCTTCTATTCCGTACAATGAAATTTGTTTGAACATTATTAAGATCATAATTGTTGTTAAGTTCAGACAAATTCCGGCATTATTTTGTGAAATTCCCTCTTGTATTGTTGGGAATATAACCAAAGAGTCACGGGTTTCGTAGGGAGACAATGCAAGAAAATGCAAGAACACAGTTCACTGGCACATAGGGTCTATTCGCTTCAGTTCTTTGCAGGCAGTTGGTTTTGTAAATATAAAAATATTGTCAAATTTGTGGCTGGTAAAGCCAGCACAATAAAGAACGGTCATATATAACAAGAATCTGAAAACGAGTACTTTTGCAATATGCCAAGTTAAATAAACCAATCCACACAAACACTCACCCCCGAGCAATTTAAATGCCGTGCTCAGGAAGTCCAGTGAGCAGATGAACATGTAAAGAAGTGCGAGGAAAATCACCAGCTTTAGAAAGTAGTCCCATATTATCCGCTTTACTTTGCCACAGCCATCAAGTTCTGCAAAAAGAAATTTCCATCGCGTTTAAAAAGGTCGCCAATTTGCAAAGAAATCAGACTCTGTCGTACGTTTTGCCAAATTGAAACTTGGCCGCCTCTATAATGCAACGCAGAGAATTTGTAGTCAAACAGATATTGGTTAGAGATCTGTGTGAATATTGAACGAGAATTTAAGAGCGTGTTCAAAATTTATGAAAGTATCTGGGTTTGTAAATCCATTGGCAAAATGTTGCAGATGGGCGCCGATGCAAAGTTAAGAAGCATAACTTCACAAATCAATCAAGACGCTTTTACTTGGTGGAAATATTGAAGTATTCCAATTCTTCGTGAATTATTCGACAGTCTTATTCCCTAGCAGTACATCCGTAGGAATTCTAAATGCAATAGCCAAGAAAAAAATCGGTGATCACGTGTTCGGCATATTGCATCTCAGCTCTAGAAATGTAATTTCGCTTTACATTCGCGATGCAACAAATCTCCTCAAGTCGTAAGGGGGCTTTGAAGCACACAACTTTTTCAGCGACGATTTACTAAAATCAGTTTCTCTTTATATTTTCTAACGTATACACTTATTTTGTTGTCACCAGTGCGTGGCCTGCGTATTAATGCTAAGTCAGTTTTTGGTGTTATTTCGTGGTTACAGCTCGTTACAATATACCATGGATAGAACAATTCTACCTTGAAAAATGCATGCCATCTATCTTTTTCTATGCACACTAGTCAAGGGGCGTAAATCACCAGTTAGTCGGACTTCAAAATCACTTGCCCAAAACCAGTCAAAACGAGTCGGGTGAATTACAAAACAAAATGGCACTGTAGACTTCAAAACACGTCGGCCTCACCTAAAAAAACTAGTTGACAGGACGCAAAACACAGTGGCCGGTGCGACAACCAGTTGGCATTTTGAGCACTGGCCAACCCGTTTTAGGTCCGACCAACCAATATTATGTGTGCGGCCATCTGGTTTTGAGGTACCGGATATCGCGTTTCGACAAACTTCTGACTACCAAGTTACAACACCGGCCACTGGATTTTGCAGCCCAGTCAGATGATTTTCAAGTCCGGGCAATTGTTGATTCCCCCTTGATAGTGGTTTAAGTGACGATGACGATGAATAGGACAATGATCATGATGATAATTTAATAGCCTGAACGTTCCGCAAGTATCAACGCCAATGAAAATTATTTAAAACTCGATTTACCTGACCAGGGAATTCCTGGGTCCTTTAATTCCGTCAGTGCCCACGGATCGTCTTCTTTTGATTCTTCCTCCTTTTCTTTCTCTGCGTCTTTTGCAGCATCTTCGACAACGAAAATCTTCACCTGATTAAAAAACCACCGATCTCAAAGTTTAACCCGGTATGAGAACATTCAACCAGGTATCAGGCTATGCGGGTATATCACTATACTGTAAACTGAACAATAATGCAACTATGAAATAACGTCAGAAACCAAGCAGTCTCGTCCCCATTCGCAAGCCTCAAGGTGCCGCTGGTCGGTTTAGCCTAATAGGTCACTAGTTGAGTAGTCGAATGATTTTAAAGTCCAAAAGTTCATTATTTTGTAAAAACGATGGCAGATTGTGTTCTTTAATTCAACCTTGGACTTCGACACTTTGTAGATAGCGAAAGTTGATGCATTCCAAAGATTTGGGGTATACGAGTCTTCTAAACCAATATCCAAAAAGTATCTCATGCACTCAGGGGTGATTGCATGATAAGGTGGGAGCTGATTTTGGATAGATGCCACCCGTTTACTAGTATCGACGAAAACCTGAGCGTGTGTCTGCTTCAAATACAATTATTACAGATTGCATGTCTGTTTCTGCTGGCGGTGCGTCTCAGGCGGGATGACGAGACCGCTATCACGCAACTCTTTGTGCGTATGACATCTCTCGCTAACGGTAAAATGGCCAATGTCTGAGTGTTTTTTCGCAGAAAGTGAACAATTCCAGGAACTTGACAAAGTGTCTGGTTTAGCTCCATTAAATTAATTTTCTGTTTGAGGTATAAACAACTAAACACCGGGACGGGCGTTGCACCTGGTATATTTATATAATTGAGGAGACAGGAAAGATTTTGCATAGCGTTTCCTTCCCTCTGGAGGTAAATGAAAGTCCAGTACCTTTTACTTGAAAAACATCGAGAATTGATGCTACATAGTATCAACTACACACAAAAATGTTTAAGCTGAACTCGTTTACGTCTCCGTTTTTTGCCTTATAAGAACTTATTGTGAAGGTCGCACCTCCCGACATGTTAAATAAACCTCTTCCGCCGGATGCAGATCCTTCATATTGACTACCAACTGATGAATAGAATTTGATTTTAATTGGTATATACGTCTGACTTTGCCGTTGGTGTTAAGGCAGACAAAATCAGCACAAAGCAAAGAATTCTTCAGATCCACGGAACGACGTGTGAACCAGTGCGCTGAAGCTCGGTTGAGAGGAAGAATAATCGGGCGAGGGGACCGTTTTATCAAAATTCATCAGTCGGGTCTTGCTTCAAACACGACACTGTGGTTTTTAAGAAAGCGAAATGATGAAAGATATATTGCTAATTCTTCAAAGGTATCCCTTCGTAGCTAAGACCAAAGACCAAACATAAGATTTTTGGTAAACGGGTCCCAGGTCTGGGAAATCTATCCGTTGGGTGCCTTTGACTGCTGCATGTTACGTGCATTGTTCACTGTAGCAATGTGACAAGTGAATGCTATTTCATGGTTGCTACACTGTATCTAGCCTATAACTTTTATGCAACCGTGACCTGGAGAGTAATCTTACCTCAATAGGCGCAGTGACCGAAGTCTTCTCGTCAGCCAGAGAGTTATCGAACGCTGGGTTGGCGTTACCTTCAACCTGCGAAACAGAGAAGCGTCACATTTTGCAAGTGAACTTGAAAGCACCTGCAGCTGTCATTCGAACAGCCTATGTCAACAAGGTCATCAAACTGATACCAGGCGAGCGGTCGTGATTCAATGCATCACCTATCGTCTGGCTACCGATTTTAAACGGCTCGTGGTATACTTTAACTGATATTGTAAAAATTCTGGAGGTATGAAAAAGATGAAGAGATACAGTATACTTTAGTTTCGTTTTCACGTACACTAATGCCGTACAGTTGGCAATACTGGTTACGCGAGATTGTGCCGCGAGCATGTATGAATATGTAGTTCGACTAATTGTTTGTCACTTATAGTTTACTTTTTCATTAATATTCGTATCAATATAAGATACTAGTTTAAACGTGTGCACATATTATGTTTTGTGTCATGCATATTGATTGAATTATCATGGATACATATTCCTGCATATTAAAGGACTTGTCAACATATATGTTGTGTGTCGAATATATCAATTAACTTGCTATGATATATATACTGTGTGGTGTATACATTAGTTGACTTATTCCTCTCTAAAATTGCGAAGACAACAGACGGCGGCCGTCAGGACTTCAAACAGGTCAATACCTTAAATTGTCACTGGCCAAGATGTAATCAAAACTTTTCCCAGCAAGATGAATGTCAAATAATCCAAAATGCAGAATATGTAATATATTATGAAATTCATGACTTGCATTGAAAAGTGTAATTTGTGTTTTTTAACTTTGTAATTCTCGCTCCAGGTTTGAGGCCACCTTTGTAACCATGCGTCACATTCCGAGACAAGATTTCAGGAGAGTACACCTTTTTTCTTACGCACGTGTTTATGTCACCTCAGGAACACGTTACTTGTGTAATCATAATCACTTACTCCACCGCTGATGGAAGTTGTATGCTTTTGAGATCGATTTGATGTAATGTACTTACTATGGAAATGTATTTTGAGCCTATGTATTCGACTTCAATAGAAAGGAATGGCAATTTTGGCTTGGGCCTGTTTAACTCCCACTTCAATAACTTAAAAATTGGATCAAATTTGACGATATTTAACCCCGGATCGCCTTCAAAAATGTAACTCTTCCCATTGGAAACATCAGGAAATACGTTCGAAGACAAAATACCGTCTTTAAAAGTCTGTAAACTACTGTGTGACAGATTTTTATCGTGACCTTTTCATTGTACGTGGTTGTTATAAAAGGAGGTGGGTGATTGTTAAGTTACTTAAAGTTGCTGAACTCTGGTTTCTTTGGAACAATAAGAAAATATTACCAAAGTTGGGTATCATCCCTTCCTCTAGCAATATTCTATGAAAAACATAACCAGTCTACAGAATAGACGTGGTCGAAGACCACCTATTAACTTTTTCTACCATCAAACTGAAACGGCAAACAAGCATGACGCAGCAACTTTAAATCCAAATTTTGATATTCGTGGTTGAGCACGTTTGCTCTCTACCAAAACAGCTGTTGAAATGCAAACTATCTATTGAACAATCACCCGGGGTCATGATGCAAGGCAACAGGCATGTCTTTGACATGAGGTTCTGGGTTCAAGTCCTAGTGACCCCTACATTTCCGATAGAAAGTTTGCTTTCAACATCTAGTCTATTTTGAATACTAAGCAGAAGACACAAATCAGTCGTATGCCACTGGATGATGTCAATTGGTAATACCAACGTTTTCGTATTTTTGTCCAAACGACTTTCCTAAAGAACACTTCCTTGCTTTATACGCATAATTTCTCACGTAAGTGTGGTGTTGAAACTTAACATATACTTTATTAATGTCTTCCAGCAGCCATTGGTTTAGCCAGTAAACAAGACTTGGTACAGCGAATGGTCGTCCTTCCCCTGTACTTTAAAGTGACTTCCCGTGAAACCGCCAAAAAGANAAGTTGCTGAACTCTGGTTTCTTTGGAAAAATAAGAAAATATTACCAAAGTTGGGTATCATCTCTTCCTCTAGCAATATTCTATGAAAAACATAACCAGTCTACAGAATAGACGTGGTCGAAGACCACCTATTAACTTTTTCTACCATCAAACTGAAACGGTAAACAAGCAGGACGCAGCAACTTTAAATCCAAATTTTGATACTCATGTTTGAGCACATTTGCTCTCTACCAAAACAGCTGCTGAAATGCAAACTATCTATTGAACAATCACCCGGGGTCATGATGCAAGGCAGCAGGCATGTCTTTGACATGAGGTTCTGGGTTCAAGTCCTAGTGACCCCTACATTTCCGATAGAAAGTTTGCTTTCAACATCTAGAGTCTATTTTGAATACTAAGCAGAAGACACAAATCAGTCGTATGCCACTGGATGATGTCAATTGGTAATACCAACGTTTTCGTATTTTTGTCAAAACGACTTTCCTAAAGAACACTTCTTTGCTTTATACGCATAATTTCTCACGTAAGTGTGGTGTTGAAACTTAACATATACTTTATTAATGTCTTCCAGCAGCCATTGGTTTAGCCAGTAAACAAGACTTGGTACAGCGAATGGTCGTCCTTCCCCTGTACTTTAAAGTGACTTCCCGTGAAACCGCCAAAAAAGAATCTCTCAGCCGAATAACGAGCAAAGACAAAAAATAATTCTCACTTATGTTGACACAAAATGTCTCAATGTGCTATTAGAATTGTACCAAGCAACAAGAATATTTTTGCAAGTAAAATGTGTTTTCTTGGGCCATGTCACGAAACAATACGTAATTTTTCTCACTAAGATTTTCATATCAAGCTTGTGTTGAGTCATTTGTTAGACGTTTCCACGCCCATGCATATTGTATTTGCAATAGTTATGCTATGTGCTTTTGCCGCTATAAATGTTCTTTAGTTCATTTTGTGTCGTAATGTGTCGTACCACTTACAATTAGCTCCCACGGTCAGAGAACTTGTGATGAAATTGCTCGACGAACATTTTGACGTTGCTGTCATTCGTTATGCAATTCTTAACGCGGGTAGAGATCTCTTACGTTTTCGTCACGGTGAATAAGTTGTAGTAGCAAAAGTCACAATGCGCAGCAAGCAATCAGGCATCCTATGCGTGGCTGCATTCTGCAGACGCCAAAGTCTTGCAAAAGCGCATGATCACTCCAGACTTCGCGAGACATCGTCATGTATTACACGCTAAGTACGTGGTCACATTAAATCTTTTCTTGCGAACGTCTTTGGTCTATACAAGGAACCAATGTTAATTCCTTGGTCTACGAAACTTTAACGTTTCATTCACAAAACACATAAATCAGAAGCCACCTTAACTCCCATTGAACACTCGTCGCCTCACCTTGGCACCATCTTAAATCCGAAGTGTTTGGAAAACCTGTTGCGATGTGCGAGAACTTATAAAAACGTGTATTTATTGTTAAAATTGTAATTGTGTATATGAACATTAATAATATTGCTGTTGAGTTTGTGAATATTTATGTTATTTTATCGTTGTTATTGAGCCTAATTGCGTATGCAGTACGGGAACCAGTGGATCGGGACGAGAACTACTGTACATTCAGGGATAATTTGCATTTTCTTGGGTCCGTAATGGGTAGCAGTTTATGGTTGAAAGTATGTATGCAGATGGCAGCACTACCAAGAGAGCTCTATTTATATGGCTCTCCATGACGTATCCTTTGTATGAATGTATAAAATCACAATCATGCCCGCTATGACACCGTTATTAATATTGATTGTGGCATCGAAACCAACTACAACTGCATGGTCTCCTATGTTTATCTTATTCATGTTAAAGACAATGTCCACCAATTCTTTAAAACTTTTAGGAAATTACATGCCATTTTTTCAAATGTAGCCCCAGTTCACAAATAACAAAACCATACTTAGTAATTGTTATATACTTTGTTTTAATACTCTGCTCCCCGTCATTTTAGTAAATGACGCCAAAAAATAAAATTTCACATGTCGATAATATTCTTTGAGATGATTGCCTTCTTTCAAAAAACGAAAGTTTTGTACAATTTCATTTTTGCACTTCTAGTGTGCGAGTAGAGTAAAAGCATCCAGGGAGTGGTAATTTGCAAATAAATACAGAGATAGTTTTTTGCTTGGAAAAACCGATCATACGTTCTACTAGTCCGGTCCCTTAGCAGCCAAAAACCTCAAAACATTTACACCCCGGATTAAAGCACCAAATTTGGCACACAGGCACTTTGGCACACGCTGAAATTCGTGGGGTCGGTTGCCCGAAATTTGAGGCCAAGGTCAAGGTCAAATCAAGGTCAAAGTTCGCAAGGTCAAATTTTTTGAAATGGCTTGACAAGAAATATCTGCTTCATTACTATTTCATATGATTAACAGGAAGGTTTTTGTCAATTCACATTAATGTTGATAACTTGTAAACATAAGATAAATGCAAAAAAAATAATTTTCCTGATACTTAAGACGGTAATTATCATAATTAATAGCGCATGTATATTTTCGATGAAAAATAAGTCGTTTTGTTTTCTCTCGCTGAGAAAAACTGTCAAACTGGCATAATTTTGCATTAAGTCAACTCCAGCATGATTTATCTTTAAAAGAAAATTCATTTTTAAATATCTTTGTGAAAATATTTGCGGTTAACTAAGTAACAAATTGTCCGTAATTACAGGAAATCGGACATCTCCCTGCTACATTTCAAGGAACAATTGCAGAAACTTTTATAATAATTTTTAATTTTTTCATAGAGAATGTTATCCCCCAGTTCATCATTCTTGTTATATTATTATGAATGAAATTTATTAATCGGAAAAGAATTCAACAACTTTAATTCTAAGTTCAACCACCTCAAGCTACTTTGGTGTCAATATCACGTTTCTTAAACAACAGCACCTTCAGCTTCAAATTTGCCCTCGCCTTGTATTTTGAGGTTGGGAAGAAATGAAAATGGTTTGTACAGAAGACTGAACTCCCAATGCTTTGTATCGGCACATCCCGAAATTCCACACCGCATATTCCGATTCTCCTACGTTTAATCAAAATGATGTGCACCAGTGAAGAGCTCGTCCCACTGTTGAACACTGCTGATATACTAATGACTTCAAGGTTTGTCCTTGCACAGTGGGTTCTAATACTGGCACACGTCTCAGAACAACGTGTAGCGGATTCACTTTCCTGTACTAGATCAATCAGACCGTGCGTTTCCTTAACTTCGCAAAGAGACTAATTGCATTTTTGACCATACTATTGGCGGGCTCGCTAGTTTACAGAACGCTAAGCAATGACTAATATTCCCGTGGACATTCGCTAGATTCATTTTTCATTTATACAACTTCAAAGATGGACTTAATTCCTGCACCAAGCAAAGGCACAGAACTGAATTCCAACCATTACCATATTCGGTCTCAATTTCAAATTAGTTATATAATGTAAGCATACTTGTCACTGGACTCTAGTCAAGTGGTATTCGAGAACAACGATAAAATACCATCAGCTTTACTTTGAAGGGTCTGTACACCCGCGATGCGTCCAAGAGTCAATTTTTTATTCAGACCACTTACCGCTATAGAGTTGATCTCGACGTGTTCCTTACTGCGACGGAATTTGATGTCTGCATTTGCAAAAAAAAACGGTAGTTCTTAATTCCTTTAGATCGTGTTTGGTGCATAAAGCGACACGCATGAGTGACAAGTCAACTTGTAGAGTCTGGACTTAATCAAATAGTCAGCTCCTTCAAAGTCATGAAATGAATTCAAATTGGATTAATAAACAAAGTGAAACCGTTCTTATAACAATAAGTGATCTAAATTAAATGTTGGTTTTGTCATGGAAGGTGAGTTTAATTCTGCTTCGGGTGTAAAAATAAAGTTAATTAAAAGTTCGATTTTTTAAAGACTAAAACGTCCGAGTTCTGCGAAGATTGCACCCTCATCCACATCTTTATAACTGCAACGATGTCGTGTACACCGATTTATTTCCCCTAATGTTCTTGAATTCCAATCTCTTCACTATGCATTTGTGGATCACGAGTGACGGAGCTTATCAGTTATAGACATCTTATCAGTTTTATGGTTACGGTGAACCCCGTTTCGCTGATTCGACACCCTTTACCGTTTGTTTAACTTCCTCTCAATCTTCACGCGCTCGCGTGACAGGTTTAGCAATGACCGGATTTTACACAATTACTTCGCAGTTAGCGACAACTATTTCAGGAGAACCGATTCATTCGATTATAGTTTAAAAATTAAGTAGATCTATTTATGCATGCATGTATTTATGAGAAACTTCTTGAATCGATGTACACTGTATCAGACTTAAGAATGACAAAGTCTACCAAAAGACTGTGGGAATTATTTCTCTTCAGGTAATGTAAAGGAAACCGATGAAAATTAGATTAACACAAAATTATTTTTATAGAAGTCTTCTTCGTTATCATCAGGGTGGATAATGTTGCTGAATGGTATTTACATTACGTATTGACGTTAGCACATTATTGGTTCAATTTATGTAAAGGCTCGATAAGATCGTGACACAGCTAGCAGAAAGGAAACTTGCCGAGCCCTGGGAGACAAGTTTGCTAATACCCGTTATTGTTGGGGATGTTCCCATGTAAATGTTTGGATATAGATATGGAATGAATACTTTACCTGCGTGATTGTGTTCGGTACTGAAACGTGCGCTGGGTTAAATGAATTGAATATTTCTGAAAATTGATGGCAGCCACAAAGCTTTTATTTGTATTCTATCTCCAACGCGTTCGTTCAAAACTAACTAAAATGATGGAACCGTAACAAAGCGACACAGTGTTCAGTACCGTCTTAGCGCATGGGTCCCAGGGCCACACGAACATAGGGCTCCATGTCGAATCTTGTTTCATGTGACATGGTACGAATATGTTCAGATGCGAAGGCAATGGGTAACATTGTCCTCTCGAGGTCAGGGCCGAAACAGCATAAATTAGGGTCCTTTCAAACCAGGGACCCGCCTCCGCTAATAGGGATAGGCACCACGATTTCCATAAGGACGGTCGTTTTCCGCAATCGCCTTATTCTACAACAGGGGCGGATCCAGGATTTTGAGTTGGGGTGGGGGGCGGCCAGGGCACAGGAATAACCAGAATTTCGTCAGATGTGCGCGCCCAGCCTAAAATGTAGGGATGCAGAGATCTCGAATTTTTGGGTTTGCGGACCTTTTGATTAAAAAAACGTAAACGGTGTTTGTTCAGGGCCTATGCATTGTTTATTCACCCCCGAGCCCCCCTGGATGCGCGCATGTGCCAGTCAGCAATTCGCCCCCGAACTGCCAAAGGCATCTGGTAGAATTTTAGGGGGGCCATGGCCCCCTTGACCCCCCCCCCTCAAATCCACCACTGTACAAGGCACCAGAACAATACAGTCAACAGCCCTCAGACCGTCTTTTTTCCGATCGCTAGCAACATCAACCCACTTTTTACGTCAATTTCGGTGCTTCTTTTTCTCACCATTCTAATCGCTTGTCAACAAACCCCCAAGGTAGAAATCTGATGCAGTCAGCTCAGAATTAATTTATTAAACAAGGCACAAGATTTATCAAGGAGCTCCGTTCCTCATTAGAAAGTTGATTTACATTCTGCGTTTTCTAACTTTGAAATTGGTTGATGGTCCACAACGCTCATATTGTATCTATACAGGCATCTTGTTGCTGCTCGTCTACGCTAAAGCTTTTTCCTTGACCGAGTGACGTACTTTTTTAACTAGGCCAAGGTTGTTCAATTCCTTCGTCTCTTATAGTACAACAAAGTAACAGTTATTTGAACTGTTTTGTGAGGTTTTGGTGTGAAATTCGGGGGAAGTTTGACGGTCTTTGGGGGTGTATTCAGTTTGTATCTATCAATCAATCACGCAACCTATTGTGGACTTGGGTAATTCTCTTTACGAGAAAGTGTCAAGTTAATGAAAAGTGGAGGCACTATTGCCCAGTCTGTGTGCGAAATGACAGCTTTTAACAGTTTCTGTATTAGCCGTCAACCTGAGATGGTCAAGTTCTTGAAGTGGTATCGTGTACCACGGGACGTCGCTGCCAACCAGGGTTTCAATGAAATATCGCAAAAGCGGCCATTAACCCGCGAACTTGCAAACTTTCTTAGACCACAGCCAAAAATATGTTCGTGATGAGACGCAATTTTGGGGTTAGCAAACAATTTTCATTTCGTTATTCGTCGAGACCGTGTTCGGCCGACTTATAGCTCCTTATCTCGAACAATAACGAAATACCAGTTCTTGTTATAAGCCATGAAATCATCTCCAATTTAACTAGGGCAAATTTTGAGATCAATTTCATTAGGGTAGTTTAAATCAAAAATTGGTGTTCGCAGTGTAACGTGTGTTTGTAGCCGCTGTAAGTAAAGTTGGCGGACGATTTGTGTACTCAAATGATTTCGTTCTATAAAACATACATGGATGTGATTATTTAAGCTGATAAGCTGTAAACTAGCTGGAAGAAAAGTTATTAACTTTTCAAAGTGTGTTCAAACAAACCGGCGTTCAATGGTCAAAAGGTCCAGTTCAATGTTGTTTGCGATGAACAAGCTTTCAGTTTTCCCAAGGAAATTGTCATCCGTCCTCATTCGCATTATTACCGCAACTTAAAACATAACATCTCTTAACGCGTAATATTTCTTAGGGTTATCTTGTCTCGACTTGAAAAGGACAGATAAGCAAATTATGATTTTAGATCTCAAACCTCCTACGAATTCGACAACGTCAAAAAGGATTTTATTGATAGGAGTAGCGTTAAATGATTGGCTTGTGGTCTCTTTCTTTATCCGATGGTTCCGTCTTCCTACTATTTTTAATGATTAGGAAATCTAACAACCAGGAAGAGTCTACAAGTACCAAACCTGTAACTCAAACCGGCATGATAACCTGCGTTGTTATGGTTAACTTGAAAACAGGTGCTTAGAAACGATCGATTAATAAAGCGGAATTTCACCATTGTTTAGTTGAGTTGAATTTTTTAACCGAAGCGCTGCATTTAAAAATAGTGCCGATTCTCAAATGTTATCGAATGAGCCGGCAACACAAGTCTGGGGCGCTTAAGCCATTTTTAAATTCGCAGGGTTGGACAACCTATGCGGCAATTTCTCGAGTTGCCGATCATTTCAATGTGCCCTAGTTGGTAACGGAAATAAAGTTCAGTCAAAGTACGAAATATAATGAGGCATGTTTATGAGCTTAACTTGCTTAATTAATTTTTTGTTTTTGTTAAATACTGAGAAAATGCGGTTTTGAATACTGTCTAAATTAATAACTCGTTATCCAACTCACCTTGTTTTTACAACTGTCAAGAACATGAATCCGGTCCGGATTGGGACTCATGGCAAACCGGCTTCCAAATGAGGAGAGTGGTTAACCGAGGTCTCTATGGATGAGCTGGTGACTTCGAAGGTACAGGAAAAAATACGTGGGGTCGTTATATACCCTGGAATGTTTGCCAATTTGATTAGGAGTACGTGGAACATAAGTGAACTATCATCAGTGATCCGCATGAACCTACCTGGCCGTCGATAGGTGGCTCTACAGAGCAATGGCTCGTGATACGGATCTGCCCGCCTGCTCCTGGAGGGTGTAGCATTAAAATTTTGATCTCAGTACAATGACTACGGGTCATTTTAACGGTGACAATGACCCGAGCTCTCGTTTTAACGGGGCTTAAATATAATGTTAAGTAGCAGATGATTAAAAGACAAACTGTGTCCGTGCAGTGAAATTCAAGTTCACGTCAAAAGACTCGCAGCACACGAGCAAGATATCGCCATGCAAAGTTACAAGCAAACCACGTCATCACACTTAAAAGCTATTCTCGAGCCTATCTTGGGTTCGGTCCCCGCCGGGGCACTAAAGGCAGATCAACTAGTTCGGTTAGCGCCCNCCCCCCCCCCCCTCTGGTAACTAAGGTTCTCATCATGAATTTTTGCTGGGCACCACAAGACAATGAGGAACTTTCGTTTTTACTTACGAGCACGTGGCAACCCTCCACCCTTACGGTTTACGTCACGAAATTTGGGGAGTCAATTGCACGTCTTGAAAAGACCGGAAAGTACCCCCTTTTGCCGCCTGAGTGGGAGAGGAGCCACCCGACCGGCCCACCTAGGCCGAGCATGAATTAGCCACTTGAGTATTTACTGATCTTAAAAATATGATTAAAATTGGCCGAAACAGACTATTTGTGCATATTACATACCAAGAGGGAGACAAATTATAAAAGCACCCGGATGTAGAAGTAGCTCCCACTTCATCACTTCAATACTGTAAGTTTTGTTTCCAAAAGTGACCGCGGGGGACTCGAGTGAGACTCGGTTTCAGCACGGATTTGAACCTGTTAGGAACGGTTAAACCCCACTCGATCAATGTCCGAGTATGTTAAGTGTATTTTACTAGCAATGTCATGGATTTCAGTGAAGGTTAGGTAGACAACAATGAGAATTGGAGATACTCAATAAAATTTACAAAGGACAATAAATTTTGTTGTTCAATAGGTCTGGTCAAAGCCAATAACTCCAAGAAGACTATCCCCATCCATCAATAATCTCCAAAATGCATTTTCGGCTGTAAAACCGAAAATGTTCCTTTAAATATATGAAGAAAGTCCTCTTCCTTTGATGCTGACAGAGTCTGGGCTGTCACAAAGGCAGCTGGTCTAGCCTTTGTCCTTGTGAATGTCTAATAATGCTGGTGGTGACAACTCACTGTCCCTCGTTGAGTTTCTCAGAGGGGTTTTGAGTCTCTTCCAAGAAAATTTTTAAAAAATGAACTTCTAACATTTTATTTTCTTTCATGTTAGTCTATCACGCAAGTGTGTGTTTGTGCACGCCCTCATTTTTCCAGCTGAGAAACCACTGCACACCTGAGTAAGGAACAAGTTGAGAGCAGTTTTATCACAGTAAGACTAATACTTAAATCAAAAATTTGTTTCCCAGATGAAATGCAGGTAGTCTCTTTAGAGATGTCAAGAAAGGCAGGCATGAATACCATCTGGCAGAAATACTACTTTACAGTTTACAAAATGAATGTAATCATTTCGGTGGCTCTTTAAGATATATGGAATTTTAAACAAATAACCCAGAATTCACAAACTGTATATTGAATATCTCTGTCGTTATCCTTAGAAATCATATTTAAAAACTTTCACTCAACGAGGATTAAAAATTATGCCTTCAGTTTATGGGTAGATAAGAGGTTATTATGTGAAACTGGAGTGGACCCACTATAAGTAATCAGACAAAACGTCGTTTACATGCTATTCTGATGGTTTGCAGTCAGCCGCCTTGTTTGATTATTTTTGGCAAGTACAAACTTGCACACCCATCAAGAAATGAATCATCCTCCTCTGGCAATATCAATGAAGCACAACCTGAACTTAGTCTACAATGTATAATTTCAAATATTCACGATGCCTGAGCACTTAAGCACAGGAGAGGCAGAATCTCAACTTTTCGATTTGAGAACGAATTTGCTACAGAACTGATTGTCTCTTTTGTCATTAATGTGCTTGAGTTGATCCAAGACTGCTTGCACCACCATCTGTGGATGTGTTCTGTGACAAAGATGGCCGCCCTTCTCAAACATGATGGCAGATGCGTAGTGTTTGCTTGTGTCATTTTGACCTAAATGAAGAAAGTCAATTCACTGACAACAATGTCGAGATCTATCAGACGCATGAAATAAATGGCAAAAAGCAATGACAATGTTCACATTACCAAACGTCAAAAGGTTTTTTATAACAGGAGTTATGGTAAGTTATGGTAAAATCTCCCAAAATTAGGATGCAATACGGCAGTACTATATTTTTGTTTTTCTTGTAAAATGATAACTAAAGTAGCACCGCATAATACTTGATCATCTGAGGTTTTATTCCACAGCTACAATCAAACAAAGTTTTGAGAAATTAGGGTATTTGCTATAATTTCATAAACTTTTGAAAAATGAACAAATCATAAATTTGGCAATTATATTTGACCAAAATTGTAGAGATAGTATTTTGCTTGACACTTTTGCAAGCAAGGTTTTCAAAGAAATTTGGAAATGTTCTACATGTACCGTAACAGCTGTTACGAGGCAAATCTGAATTATAGAAGAATCACCCACTGTTCTTTTCACGTGACTCAAAAATATTTGCAGTCTCAAACTATAGAAATTTGCTATTAAATAACACCATTCAAAAATACAAAACAGACAATCCTCTTTTAGACGTCCTTGTGCATCCTCCTTCACCCCATGTCCTATATTAATTATTTTCATTCTACAATCCCAGTTAATGCGCACTCAGTAGGCTACAAACAAAAGACCACATGTCCAGAGGCTGACGTAACTTTCAGTGTGCACGTAGATAAAAAATGGCATAAGATGAACAGGAGTGATCTACAGAATTGCCAGCAAATATTGGGAACAGACGACACACATCAATCAAATTCACAATGGAAAGCAGACATAATACCATTCGAAGTTTTGAATTGCGCAAAAAATTTTAGGCTGGCTCGTCTGTAAATATCAATTAACAGACCTGCATGTCTAGTATAAGCAAGCAAAGTACCGAACTTTCTCGTAAAACTCCTCTTTTTCACTTGCACTGTCTGGCATGACCTTGACAAACAAAATTTATCAATCAAACAAGATTTTTGTAGATTAGTTAATTTGTCCCTGACCTTTGACCTTTGAATGTAATTATCATGAGGGGTTTAGCTAGACCGACAGACACCCCTGCATACTACCTGCAGCAACAAAATGGCCAGCACCATCCACAGTGGCTGTAGCCTGTACCCCCAATAGCCTGCCCGTCTCTTCACACAGCTGCTCTTCAAACATACGATCGTTTTTGCTCCACATGAACGTGAATGGAATCTTCTTGGCTCTGATCTCTAGGGCTGAGCTCTGAATCTGGAAATAGCGCCAGTTAAGAACTGGAGAAATTGGACTGAAAAAACAAGTGCCACAATGCACCCATGATGGTATGCCTCTAGGGGTGTTTATTAGATTCGTATAACGCAATTAAAACTACTTACATTGCCAATTTCACTGCCAGGATATTAAAACCTATGACTGAGTTGTGCTGGCACATTCCAGCCATAATATTCTAAAGGTTCATCAGAGTCCCGCGAGACACAATGACAGTAAGCGAAACACAGCGATCTTATCAAGAACAAAGTAGGCCAAAATGGGTCACATCAAGCTGCTGAAACAGATACATGAAGTGGAACTTGCACGCTAATTCCTTATCTCTGGGATTGCTTGGTCAAATTAGTTAGAAACACAAGATATAGCAACGATGTGAGTATGAAGTACGTTGAAATTTTGCAATGTTTTTAAGAATGAGTTTTGTGACAAAAATGATCTGCTGTAAATCTCTCAACCATGCCCAGAAAGTATCGTGATGTGGTGTTGGGGAATAACACAGCATGATGCAGGCTATGTGAGCCCCCATGGTACGTCACTGGCGCAAAGGTGACTTATTTGCCAATTTTTTTATTTTCATAATTTACAAATTGTCAATAAATGCAAATGCACTTTGCTTAGCACAGATGATGTTCAAATAGCATTGTTGTTTAGTTTCTACTATACATTAGCATAGTCAGGAACATGCAAATACATCTTTAAAAGACTGTTTACCATTGGGAACGTTAATCCTGAGCATGTTAAACACGATATTGCCACGTGACGTGCTTTCCACCTTTTGAAACCAATTCTTCTCTTCTGCGTAGCCAGAAAACCCAGCAATAATGGCCGCATGAATTTTCGATCCCAAAACCATGGAAACCACCTGAAGAACCACTCAGGCCGGGCCAGTCTGAAAGATATAAATTATCAATACGACACATCAATTTCTTTTAAGTAGTTGCTACTCATAAAAGACAATGAACAACGTTGGTGATTCGTTCACTCCAATGTGACCTCTTTCTACAAAGTGTAACATGTGGCAGCTTTTCTCTTTCTTAGTTCCTAGGGAACAGTGTTGCGATGAAAATAAACATCTCCTCTTCATTTTCTCTCCCAATTACAACTTGGAATTATGCGCACACAATGGACAGAAGTGAATTGCTTTATAGAAAACTGATGCGGTCATGAGTTTTGTACAGTTTGAAAAAATCACAATTTAAAAATTTGGAAAAATTATGAAGCAAATATCTTAACCTAAATAATGAAAAATTGAAACATAACAGACCTATCTTTTCTCTTTATTGCATTCAGGCCTTTAAAGGCACTTATTCAGCTTCATTTTAGTTAAAAACTTCATACAACAGAATGATTTTAGTGCAAGTTAGTTTAGACGAAACTCAATCTCGAATAAAGCTATTGCAAAGCAGTTCCAAATATTTTCAAACTTAACTGAATACAGATTTTAACATGAATTTTGGTGAGAATCATTACACCGTCTAAAATGGTCACCATAGTGACAGCTAACTCTTGCATTACAAGTACTCACTCAACTGTCTTGTAATAAGGTTTCTTCAGAAACTCTTCCCATTTTTAAAAAAAGATAAAATAATAACATTAAAATAAGGCAAACATAAACTATGAAATGTTTATATTCTTAATTAGTGATATCTTCCAAATGACAAAACTAATTCTATGTTTTAAATTGATGAATGTAAATAGTATCTTTAAACACCATTACGCAGACACTCACCTGTAGACATCATGAGGCACTGGATTGACAAAGACCAGAGACCTGACAATACTACTACATCGGGCACCCAACACATAGAGGGGGCTGCAACCAAGACTATGGCCAAGTAGAGCATCTATCCTACAATAAACAAATGGGAAACTCGTATTCATAACAAATGTAAACATAAACGAACTCTTTGATATTCATTAGCACTTTAACAATGCTGGAGTCTTCAACCTTGCGGGTTGGTTATAAATAGAAATTGCAACACGCATGGCAAATCAGGTACTAAATAATAGTGGTTGTATACTACATTTCATTTTGTGCCGACAGATATCTAAACTCGAAGTGGAAGATAAACACCAACAATGTGGCCTCAGACTAGAAAATGAAAATTAAATTCAATTACATGACATATTTATCAGGGAATATTTTCCTCCATCCATCATACTCTACGTCACTGTGATCTATTTCTTCACAGTTGTCTTTTACCTAACAGTTTTTTGTTCCATCTGGAGAGTTTACAGAACTTCATTAGCTTGTCTTCACTCAGACAATGGTGTCTGGCCATTCTTCAAAACTTGTTTTCCCGCCTCCTACCCTTCCGTTTCATAATATTTTCTACTCTTAAACTTATACTCCATCTCTCCATGGTATATTTTAGAGTATCCATTTTGTGCATACTTGTAGTGATTTTTTGCCACTCATTACATACATAAGTTTTGTACATTACTACCCTTATAATAACCATCTCAGCCACATTCTATTTTTCTAACTTATCAAACTTAGCTCGAACCACTGCATCAGCAAAATATTGTCCTAAATAAATGTTGTTTCTTTCACTGTCAATGTTGTTAGGATTTAAGCCAAGAATGCAGACAGTGACATCACAGAGGGACAGTGAACGGGTGGAAATGGCTGGTAGTAAATTAAAAATATGAGCACAGCCCAGGTATCGCTCGCTTTCACATTATATTCAGGTTCTCATTCATTCCCTTGTGTAAATTCACAAGTAAGACCGAGTTCAGAGGAGTAGGAGACACCTTTGTGCAATGCTCGATTGTCTGCCAGTAAATCCAGGATTCGAACCTGGATCTCCCAAACGGGAGTCTGGCGCTCAAACCACTGAGCCACGCTGCTGGTAGTATATCGTGTAATACTCACTGCGAAAGCCCAATAGCACCAATAAAGCTGAGGATGAATTCCGTTCTCTCATCTGTTGCATGACTGAATATTTCCAAATCTTCAGGAATTACTGGCAAGGTCTCGTCATACCCTAAAAACGCAGATCATATTATGACTTAGTCACAAAAATCAAACAGGAAAATAAATAAAGTGGAACTATAAAATGAACCTTCGATCAAAAAAGTAACCTTTAATGTTACGTAGGACCTTAGAAAAATGTCCAAGTTTGTCTAAGAAACACAGTACCACAGAAATGACTGATCGGATTCATAGTAAGAACCTTCCAGATAATTTTTGTCCAATACATTATGTGGAATTGTTTTTAAAACGCTCCCCTTCCCCATGAGGGGCTCTCCAAAGTAAGACCTTTACGACTGTTAAGAAAAACATCAAAAAGTTGCATAAAACAAAAACAAGACAATTTAGAAAATGTAAACAGCATGTTTGACATTTCACCTTGATCATTTGAATCCAATAAAATTTGGTGAAGGCACGTTATTGACACCATTGTTTGTTAATGACATGTTTTCCACAAATATGACTATGTGACACAGTTAATGGCATGTTTTCAAAAAGTCACCAATAAAATTCTGTAAGCATTCCACGGTTCATAAAATATATACATTCGCGGAGTTGAAATCTAGTATTGTAGATATTTGGCTTAATTCAAAGACACGTTGGTAAGATTCGACATAACCTTAATTTAGGCCACGCAGATTTATGACACTGGTCTCAATTCCTTCCTTACTTATACACAGTATTAGAAGTGATTATTCTTCGGCCAGGAGAGATCTGTTCCCAGCTGCATGAAATAGTCCAACAGGGAAAATGTGTACCCCACTCCCGGAGCCAATTTGTCTCTGCTTGGAAAAAAACAAGATTGGAGGCCCTGTATCCATTCAATGTAATTGTAACAGTTGCTCCCATCACAGTATTGTGAAAAGATCTTCAAATACCTTGATAACCTTTTGTGAAATTTTATGCCATTAACGCGTAAGGAAAAGAAGAAGGCATACTCAATTTTACCGATTCCGCAAGTTAAAAGGGCCCCCTCTATGTAAAGTACCGTCTATGTATGTGATTGACAAAACCACAAACTCCAAGAAGTCTTACCAGGTAAATTTGGTATGATTACTCTAATCCCTTCCTCTACCAGACCATTGACTATAGTGCTAAAGTCTCTATGGGATCCTGGGGCACCGTGAACACACACCACAGTGGGCATCAGCTTGTTCCCTTCGGGACATGTGTCTATATACTTCACATCAAACTGCAGTCCGTGTAAAGCTTCGAACCATCTGCCTTCACTCGTCGTGACTTTGACGCTATGCAATGGCCATTTTGTCCCGTTATTCTGAGCCGTATGCATTTGAGTGCTGACAGTACTGCTCAGAGATCTCGTGCTCCTGAGCAAACCACTCATATAACTAGGTATTAGAGTCCTCCTACCAAAATCTGCACAGAAAGAAGTTCCCATGGGTGTCAAACCACTCCCCAAATGTGGAGGCCTTCTAAGCATACAACTGTTTGTTTTTACTGCAGACACACCATCCAATAAGACACTCATTTTCTTGCTTTGCAAAAAGAATGTACTAGCCATCCTTCTAGTCACGATTTTAGCAACGGGTGTCATGCTGAATTCAGTCAATGGATATTTGATGACAGTTGCCATTGCACAGTGTTTTAAACCATGCAGAGATTACTTGAACTTCAGGTTAGATAAAACTGGATCATCACCAGCAGGTTGTCAGGTATGCAATCGACGTTTTCATCCACGTCCGATACTTTCCGTTTATTCGAGATGACTGAAAAAGCCAAACAAAAACATATAAACCCGAAATTCAGACATCAATTCAAACATTGTTGAATTAAAGGGCAATGTTGAGCCTATTGATCTATTTATCTACCTGTGTTAATAATTCTCCACTTTCAGAATCTCTAAAGTTTGGGACACTAAAATTCAAGCCGAAATTGCATTTTCTTGATTTTGGTAATTATATGCCATAAGAAATTATATCGCCTGTTGTGGACATCACAAGAATTCCTGTACAGCCAGCCGAGGGGCTACATGTTGCCTGTATACACCGTTGTAGACACAGAGGATCTAGTGTTAGGGACCAAACTGTTATCAGTTATTGGTCCATGATTTTTGGTATTCTTCAATAATTATATCGCTGACAAGTCAACCACAACTCATCTCTACACTGGTGCCTTGCAACAGTAGTGAGTCTCAATAATTCATGTATTCTCAGAGTTTTTTGACAAATTATGCCTTACCCCGGCTAAACTAGCATAGTCACGACCAGTACCTTTGGTTGGGCACAAACAAGGGACACCTTCAGAGACCTTTGATGTCTTCAAAGCCTTTCAACCCAAACAAAATTTACAAATATTGCGACCCTTCTTTCCGATATGGTCCATGATTCATCTATTTCATCAACTAGACATTTTTCAACAATGGATTCTGGGATATATTGGTATTCCAGAAGTCGATCAGCACTGAATACATAGCTATGTCAATGCTAAAACGGTACATATCGCAACTTGGATCTTGTAGTTTAGCCAAGGTGATGTGCACGCATTATGCTGAAAATCTCGCAACATACCTATAATATTATAATCTCTGACAGTCTACAGTAAAACTCATCACTGGGTCAGCCTCATCTGGATCAGGAGGCTGTGTGGTCCTTCTCTTTTTAAGCGAATTAACATATCAAAATCATGTGCCTTGACAGCTTAACCTGTCGGCCCACAGGCAAGCAGTGCTGTAGTGGGGGTTTTAAGGCACACGTAGGTGCAACCAACCACCTTTTGGCATTTAAATGCAGCGCCTACGCATCGTAAGTTGCATTATAGTGCGAATTCAGTGCACTTTTAAAATTCAGTGCTCAAGGTGATATGGTGGTAGACCTCTGCGATTCAGCTTGGAATACCCAAGGGAAATTCACTCAAACTAGGAACCAGTTCATGTTCCTTCACTTACTGTATAGTTCCGAGACTAAAATATTCATTACAGTTGGCTGTAAACACTATTTGCACAGATATCGGGTCCTCAGTAGCTCAGTGGTGAGAGCACTATAGACCGGCAATCTAGAAACATGTGGTTCGATTCCCAGTTGGGATTCCTGATTTTTCTGTGTTTATTTGATATATTTCATTACTGGCCAACCTCAGCGTCTATATACTTATAAATAATCATGTTTATGTTGAAAAAAATACACAACACTAAAGCAATGCACCTAGCTGTTAATAACATAATGTAAATTTTAATCAACCTTTGCTGTTTGTTTCAACTACTGGCGATCTTATAAAACAATCAAACAATAATTGATTAAACCATTTACACAATCCTCCGATTCAGTGGCACGAGTTCCAGTAATAAAGGATGAAATACTAGTAAGTGATCGTGGGGGGAGCAATTATTAGACAACTTCTTCACACTGAGCAAAGATTTTCACTTCGACTTGATTACTTCAACGAATATTTAATTCAACATTTATGTACACAACTTTGAGGTTAAGAGGAGCTCCAAGAAAACACAGGTACAAATCTCTTTGTCGTTACAACATTCACAAAAAGCAGGCCAACTGGAAAGTGACAGTACTTAGTCTTCGGCTGTTGTTCATTCTGTACCAGTGGCAGATTTAGAGGGGGGCCAAGGGGGCCATGCCCCCCCTAAAATTCTCCCAGATTCTATTTGGCAGTTCGGGGGGCATTAATTGGATATAATGTATAATGGACCCTGATTTAGAGAACCAGTTTCATCCACTAAAAAACGGGAACGTTATTTAGTGATTGCCTGGATCTCTAAGTCAGGGTCCATTACATCCAACTACTGTGCCGATCGTTGAGGAGCGAATGTCTGCATGAGTGGGCAAAATCCTGGCTAATACTCTGCCCTGCCCCCNCCCCCCCCCCCAACTCAAAATCCTGGAAATGCTCCTGTGTATCACTGTGGTACCAGCAATAGTGCTCTCAGCAGAGTGTAGTCTGAGAAGTCACACGACAATTAGATGCTTCCAAGCAGCGAATCCCTCAAGTCAAGCACAACGATCAAAATCTGAGATTGAAAACTGTCTACACACTCAGACAAGTTCAATTACATACTGCAGAATAACCTCAATGCTGACAGCTAAAATGCGAGATTATCTTAATATCCATACCTGTAACTTATAACGGCCTAGTCATAATAATGTTAATGACAATTTAAGTTAAAAACTGAGCTGAAATGTTCCTTACTAACTCGTACTCTTCGTCTTCGTACGGATGTAAACGCCACCTGGTGATAGTGCGGTTCACTACCAGCCGAGGAGGCTACGATCAGGAACGTACCGGACAAAGATACTATAAAATCTTTGTACCGGGTACGTTTTCTATGAACTTTGGTGCGTGCCCATAATTGCGGCATTTTGTCATTTTGTCGTCGCAATCTTGATTTTTTTCAAGTCGTGTAATATGCAAAAATAAAAAAGGAATAAAACAAAACGAACAAACTCGCACACTGGTTCGCAAATATTGCTGTTCAAATCCGTTGCCAGAGGATGTCGGGAATAGTCCGCTATCCCGTATCTTGCAGGCGTCTTACAGCCACTGGCGACAACCTATCAAAATACATGGTAGCAGTTTTTCAACGAAACGTTTTTGAGGTGTTTAAAATTCATGTTACAACATTTTACGGGGAACAAGTGACATTTGGTTTCTGGGGGTGCAATTATACATGAAAAGTTTACTACTGAGCGCCAATTTTGCGTAACTTTCGAAAAAGTTATCTCTTCTAGTACATTTGCATAAGTACATTGTATGTGAATGTATGTATGTATGTGCATGTATTTATGTTTATTACTTTTTATTGTTTCTATAGCTTATTTTTCAAGTATTAATTCGATTTCTAAGCACCAATGCTACACGCGTGAAATCATTAGGCCTAATATTAAAAACGACAACTTTGATAGTGTAAGCTACATTGCATTTGCCAACTCTGCTCTTCAGACGCCGGCGTACTGTTCCACTGTATGACGTTCAAATTTCCCGCTATGTCGCTAACCATGACACCTGGCCTACTTGACATAACATGTACTATTGGGATTTCTCAGGCTACAGGCCGGGCTACATTTGCCGCGCCGGGTCGACCAAGTAGTGGAAAAGGACATTTCGCGGGTTTTTGCGGCAATTCCACGTCTGACTAATCGAAACACGCCGTCCGATCCGTTGCGGCGTTTTGCCTTATTCAGTGTTGCAGCACCCGTAGGCCTAATTTACCATTCCACAAAAAGGCAGTCGGGACGTTTTTGCGAGCATTTCACTCTTGAGTGTTGGCATCAATCTAGATGTCCTTCTTTTTATCCGGATATCTCGATTTTCATTCCGGTTGTACCGTTTTTCATTCTCAGCGATTGTTGAACACTATGCAACATGTGCTCCAGATAACATCGTCTCCATTTGTTATGAAACTATGTAAATGTGCCTTCAGTCTTTAGCTAGTAACATCGCAACTGCAAAAGTGTGTTCGAGTCATGCGCGCACCCAGGGGAGGGGGCTCGAAGGAGCCCCCCCCCCCCCCCCCCCCCTTGGCGAAGTGGGCAAAATGAAGGTCCGCCTGCGAGAANTTTTTTTTAGTCCGCCGGCTATTTTGTTACCAAAAAGGTCTACAACGTTAGGAATTCGAGCCCCCATATTGAAGGCTAGGTGCGCGCATGCGAGTGTCTCTTGTTTACACTGCGGGTAACACAAACTACATTTATCAGTAACACTAATTTTCACTTTGTGGGAAATGAGTTAATTTTAACTAAATGTCTATGCAAAGTCCTGCAGTTAGTATAACCAATGTATTGAATAGATGTTTGTCCATTTCTGTCTACCAGAAAAACTTATCTGCAAATTTCGAGTAGGCAGTTGGAGCACGCTTAGTTTACCACATCATTATCACTGTAATTGCATCCTGAAATTTTCTGACGAACGTACTTGTAACAAATTTAGCCCCGAAAATACAATTAAAGACGTGTATTTTTATGAATATCACAGCACATTTTCTGGATTCTTCGCCCCACCCAAAGATGTAGCTGACAAAGACCATATCATGAAACTGAAAAGTCTGAAACGTTTGGGGCTAACAATCTTCGTGGAGATGGCATTCCGGCAGTGGAGGTTCAACGACTGATATGAAAAGACGACGACCACTAACAAGAAAGATGCTAAGCAGGCCCCGGTCGCTTTGATGGAATCAATAAAACGTCCGAAAGAAGATGACACCCTGACTATGGATGACCAGTCCACTGATTTGGTCGCTGCTACTCCCGTCCTAGCGTACGACCCATGACCAAGGTCGAGAAAACAAGTATGGGGAACAGAACATAACAAACCGTCTCTAGGAGTCCTAACAAAGAATATTACATCCCACGGCAAGAAGACCAGCGATTTTGGACTCGAGGCTCTACAGGACAAACTCAATCAACCTGTGAATGAATGCTGATTCAGGCACACCACGGAAGATGGTCATGATCATGATAAGGGACAGGCACAGTCTCTGGATCGTTCGCCCTATACAGCAAAGAAGCTGTCACAGCGATTAGGAATGAGAAAGTCGTGTTTACTGAAATGTCTGTGACATATGAAAAAATTCTACAGGCTTTTCATTTTCGAAAATATATCCTTCGAGAATTAAGATACTTAGTATACATATTTCGATTTTCCACGCAATATAACCCTCTTTTACTGTGCCACTAACAGAAATTTTCCCATATAACTGAAATGCCCAGATGCTTAGCTTTTAAATCCTTGTCACACTTTTTCAGTCCCGTTTTTGGTTCTCGACTGTTCATTGCCTATACTTGTATTTTACAAAAGGCTTGATCGTGGCTAAGACGATCGAACCTTAATTTTTTATTGATAAGCATCTCATTCAGGTGGTTTGTGAAGGTGGGCGTTCAACGCGAGCGCTTTAAAATCAAGCTTACGTCGGTAGCAACAATTCGCTCTTGCAAAAAATGCAGCGTCCATTTAGCAGTAACATGTCTTCGACCATTAGTAACAACCGCATTCACGAGCCTTGATAAAATATAAACGTAGACCATACATGTAAATTGATCAGTTTCTAGATAAGAGAATCAAATTGGTAAAACAGGAAATATTTATTTACATCACCTGGGGACAACAAAGATTAACAAAGAACAAATGGAGCAAAAAATTTTTTGATTTATAATGCATAAAATACATCAGCAGAAAAAAAACTGAGATAGGCTACATGTAAGTGAACCGCAACACAGACTGGGTTAAAGAACAGAACTCAACCAATATTTCATATAAAGTAACATCAGTGAGCGACATTCGCCAACAACAAATAATGTAAACCTATTTACCATATTTAGATGTATTGACGACTCATCCTTTTTTCCTGAAAAATACGTACAGGTATGGACATGACCAGCTCACCCCCCAGTCGGCTGCTTGGATTATAACATTTTCTCAGACCAGTTCTTGGGCGGATGGTCAAAACCAAAAACCCGTTTCTTTGCCGGAATGCATGTTTATAGCAACAATTTTTTAAATCAAGAAGTGAATTTTGACAAGCAATTATGACGCTTTAGGTCAGTGTGCTTAAACACGTGTAATAACCGACCAGTTTCGTCCCGTGTAACGTGTGCTCCCTGACGTTTCCTAAAAAACCTAACGGTAAACGTGATAACAAATCTCTCAACTTCCTGAGGACGAACCTGCCAAAGTCCTTGAAAAACACTTTAATAAGTACATTCCCTGCCATGACGTATGGCATAACATGTACTGTATCGCCAACTCGGTGTTTAGCCTATTGCCTACTTTCAGCTTGGCGACTATTTCAGCTTTATTATTGTAGCCTAACACCACCCGGAATGGTGACTGCATGAGTGATAGCACGTCGGAATCCACAGCAAGTGGGACGATCTGTGGTACCACCAGAGGGAAGCGCTTGATCAACGAAGTCCAAATTTTAACCTGATTTACAGAGATACCATTCTTTCGATCTTCCATCGTTTCAAATGGCTTCATATTCAACGACTTCTAGTTGAAAATCCGAGCGCGCGCCGGCAGCCAGCAGGCGTGTCGACCGTGGAGTGGTTTTCAAACTAAAGGTGAAGGGGCGCATTTGGCTTGAGCAGTTCAAATAGTTCGTTGCAACAATTTAAATTCCAAGTTTCGAAAAAGAAACTTTTAGCTAGTTTGATAATTTTATTACAGTTCAGTGTGTTTGAAAGCAATTTACAGTACACGTCCGCTAAGAATAGTGCATGAAAAGATTTTAATGAGATCAATATAAAATAAGGGTTTTCGGCAAGGTTAGTATTGCTGGTGTAGACCTACTTTTCCACGACTCATAGCAAGGTTGAATTATTGCCGACTAACAATCTTATCCTTGGAGAGCAATCATTTCCAAGGCAGCAAGATGGCAAGGTCTTTCGAGCTTGTATTTCAGTGTTGAAAAAGGTGATTTCTCCCGCCTGCGAGCTTCTGCAAAATTTTTCACAACATTTCTTCTGACATCTTTTTTAACGAACAATGGTTAGGGTATCAAGGAAATTCAAGGTTGGAGAAAAGTATTACCGGTACATAAGGGGTATGTGCCAATAAGCTTAAAGTATAAAATGAGCTAAAGGATTTGTCTTTTGGACAAGTTAAATACATGTATATTGTTGGTGAACACAAACGTGACATTTCTTCTGGCATTAACTAATTAGTTTAAATTATTGTCAGACGACCCAATCGGGAATCCCATTTAGTGTTGAAAAATTAGGTGTGTCTCGTATTAATGCAAGCAACTTTAGTCATCTATGTGACACGAGACGTGCTGGAACTTTGCTTCAAGAAAAACTACCGCACCATGACGGCCGGGTGCAGTTTTCAAATCGCACACTTCAAAACTGCATTTATTAGAGACAACAAGTTTTTAATTAAACACAGCAATGTTCAAAATTCTCGATATAATGCACTTGCAAAGGCTTAGCGACTAAGGACATCGAGGTCTAGAGAACCGATTAAACTTGATCAAAGCTGTACAGAATTGGAGGATTGGAGTAGACTTCCATGCTCAAAGTAAGTTAAGTAACGATAGACAAATAATTTGTAATTTCATTGGATTTTATGAAAAACATGTAACCTAGTGCAGCATATGTCGGTGACATTGCATGTGACTAAACGGAAACGTGACCTCGCGTGACTAAACGGAAACGTGACCTCGTCAACAATCCAAGACATTTTCTTATTCTTAACCCATGACGTCACCACTGGACACTAAAATCTCTCTGGCAGTCAAACTACATGAGATAGATTTCCCCACTACCATTAATTTTGCGCCATATGTATGGAAGCGTCCGTAGCTAACTAGCCACAGCAGCTATGGTGATAGTGGCCTGGCAGCGTTTGTTGGAGGTATACGTGGTCGGTTTCGAGTGAAAAGTTGTTCACCCCTGAATAAGAAATATTTTGGCCATAACAATATAAGATATTAAATAAAATGGCAAAAAAGTTCTCGATTACATTCATATTTTCATACATACAAACATACTCAGACATTCATTTTGCTTAACTTCAGTCAAGCATGACTATACAACCAATAAAAGTGCCTATTGAGTAACAAATCGGTTTTGGAGCAAGGACGGTCATCAGCGAGTCGTTTTGCCCGTGAGAGCTTGATCATACCATTAGTACTACTTTAAGCAAGGAGTGTAATGCAATTGTACTACACTCCTTGCTTTATGCAACTTGGAGCCCTCTGTGACAAATAATGAATGACGTGACACACTTTTCAAGCAGTAAAAGACGCAGTCACGTTTACGTAATACAATCTCTGATCTCAAACACAAGGAAAGGAATCAACTATACAGTTAGTTTTCCGAGTTGTTTCACGTCTGCTACTGGTACAAATTATGGACCATTCAGACTCAAAACACAAGTCTCTATCAGTACCAGAAATTGTTGTTGACTATCCCGGGGAGGCTTCACCAGTAAATTTAAAGGAGGCCTTGCCAGCAGACTTATCACACAAGAAGCATGATGACGTAGAGGAACCAGTGGTAACAAGTCGCTCAATATCTGAGACGATACGTGATAATTTCAAGGCGTGTGTCGAAAACCTCATCATGGTAGGCCTAAGTCAAGTTTTGAATTACTAACAAATTGTAACGTTGCCGCCAAAGTAGCACCTAGCGGCCGTACTCGAAATTGGGTATTATCAAAAGAACTTTGTTTTCTGTTCAGTAAAACGAACCCGAGAAATGCAGCTCTTGTTTTTGCCGGGTATACGCATTCGCAAAGTATAACTCTTGTCTGCGGTACATTAGTTGCAACATTTCTCTAAAAACATAGGTTTTTTATAAGGCCATTGTTTCTGGTCTGCAGCCTGCTCATTTTGAAACCAATGCCTCTCAGCTGGCGTCTGGTGGCGCTGGTTGTAAAGGAAGAAATCGTAAGCTAACATCAGGTGACTTTCACTTTGAAACGATGGACAACTAAAAGAAGGCATTATCGCACCACTTTAAAAAACGCACGACAAGCGGTGCAATTTTCTCTGACCTCATATGTTAGTTCGGAAATGTTCGGCTATTAGGAGGAATGATGTTTCAAACTTTCATTGGCATATTTTTAAAGAGTTTATGTATGCTCAACGAAACGTTTTAAAATACGGATTTTTATTAAGAATGCCTTTGATTTCACGTTGAGGATTCATAGATCTAGAAAATAACAACATATTTATCTTGAAATCAACACAAAAGCAATCGCACAAAAAGCTGTTGCAATTTCTTGAAAATATGTCTCCACATATTCAATTAAAAATAACTCGAACCTGAGTATCATTGAGCCGTCTGTCAGAATAAACATTTTGTCAGAAAGGAATTGGCAGTGAAACTAGTAGGACTTAGTGCTTTGTAGGTAGTGACATACAACTTATAAAGGGGCCATGCCCCAAAAACAAATTCTTCCAGGTTCCATTTGGCAGTTTGAGGCTGCGAGTGTCTGACGAGCAAAATCCTGACTGATATTCTACCCTGCCCTCCCAACTCAAAATCCTGGATCCGCCCCTGTACTTAAAATTTAAAGAAAAACCACACACCTTTTTTGTCATCTAGACTAGCACTTTTGGAAGGGCCATCCGCGTGGATGATTGTATTGGTTCTCATTATTATTTACGGAAAAATTCTCCTTTTCTCCTAGGCGTCGCTTATCGTATGCCAAGCTCACGCCGCCAATTCCAAATTCGAATAAGCCAAGTTTGTGACCGGGTCTATTCCCGTTGAACCAACGAACTTCATTCGATCCCAGAGTATATGAATGTGATTAGGAACGCCAACTCGCTGAAGCATAAAATAAAAAGGTTGCATCTCAAAACACACACGAACCAAAACAATGGCCTTTAGTTTTTAATGTTCATTAATATACATATTTACATTTAGACCTAGCTTTAAATACGCGTAGGGGAATGCAACATCACTTTCAATATTACCACCATACATGTAAATGTAAAAGTAGGTAACTGTATCAATTTCAACATAAATGTATGAAACCTCTGTAGACTATCTTGCCGATAAAGACCAAAAATGGTTACACGTTGTGCAGACATGGTGTACTAATAGCATATTGTGTTAATTAAGAAATAAGCTATTCTTTAAGTAAGCACATATTGTAGTCTGTCGGTTTAAGCAACATTAAATCACTCCGCCATGATGTTACTGGTATCAGAAATTTTTCTAATCCCATTAACGGTATGTAAGACCTTATCGACAAGTCTGTACACTTAGCCAATTATCTACAGTGCTCTTAAACTTAACTCGGCAAAAGTATATTATTTTCTAAACGTAAAAATTCCTTAGAATTTGCTTTTTGACTATTATGTAAATCTTCCACTAATTAGGTCACGTGATCTTGCTTGGAGATCCAACAAACAAGAAAGGCACATTCACAACAAACAACAGGACAACATAAATGTTCAAGATGAAATCTCACAAACGCTGTTACAGTTTCCAAGTTATCATTTCCTTTTCGTTTTATGCAACTTTCATAAAATTCACAAAGCACATTAAGTCATTGTTCTAGGGTCGAACATAACCTTGAGCAAAAAGGGTTTTCAGTGATATCGTTCCATGGTCTGTTTTCTTGCAGATTTCGTTCACGGGGAACTCCGCTTGTCGCAAGATGTTTAAGAGCCACCAGTCCATAATAGCCGAAAGAGAGCGTCAGAAGGCGCTCCCGTTTTGGGATCGCTATGTCATTCATCCTTACAGCATATGTCGAATGTTCTGGGACGTTTTGATGGTCCTGCTTTTTCTTCTCCTAGCTGTCAGTACCCCGATAACGTGGAGCTTCGATAGTATTAGGAAAATGGAGTCCGGGGGACTTTGGTCAACAATAAACCACGTAGGAGACTTATTGCTTGTAATGGACATTCTGGTCAACTTCAGAAGTGGTTATATTGAGGACATCATCAAAACGTCAGTTGTGCTGGACTCGTGTGTGGTGGCTAAGCGCTACTTAAAGACTTTCTTCGTCTTAGACGTAGTTTGTACTTTACCTGGGTCCCTACCCATGGACCTGTTAATGGATAGCGTGGGTGATGTTAAGCAGTATACACCGTATTTCGTGTTCTTGCGTGTCATCCGTCTCGCCCGCCTCTATCGCTACAGGTTCAAAGTAGGCAATCTGATATCTTTGCGTGCCACCATTCGTCGATTCATTGTGGTCGTGGTCGTCCTTATCCTGCTGCAACACTGGAACGCATGTTTGCAGTATCTAGTCGCTAACGTGGCTGGTTTCAAAGACAGCTGGGTTGCTCAAGAAGGTCTGGTTAACGAAGAAGCCCTCGTCATTTACTTTCGGGGTCTGTTCAGGACCATTTCTCACATGCTGGGCATTGGTTATGGACAGTACACCCCCGGCACGTTGACGGACATTGCCTCGGTCATGGTCAGCGTGTGGATTGGTAATATTTGCTACGCGCTGTTTATCGCCAATCTCAACCACCTCGTGATGTTGTCCGACACATCGAGCAACAAGTATGACGAGAAGGTCGAGGAAACCCTCGAATTCATGAAGCTCCATCGTCTGCCAAAACAGTTTCGAAACAAAGTAGAAGAGTACTTTGCGATCAAGTACAACTTAAAGTATTTCGACACCCATGAGTTGCTCGGAAATATTAATCCAAATATTAAGCGAGAGATTATGCATCTCATCTGTCGAGATCTCGTTTGTAAGTCTGCCTTATTTGCCAATGCTCCTCGAGAGTTTATTCTTGAAGTGTGCGAGAATATGGACTTTGATATATTCTTGCCTGGCGATGTCATTGTACGTGAAGGGGAGAATGGATCCAACTTGTACTTCATCGAGACGGGAAAAGTGGCCTGTATTAAGTCAGACGGTACGCTTCTGGCAACTTTACAGGACGGCAGTCTCTTTGGAGGTAATAATTTTGTGAAGTATATACATTTAGCAAGTAGTCTATTTTTCTCGGTGAAAACAGTTTTCGATTATACTTGCTGCTGCTGGTTTGAAAAACGATTGCGGTATAACTTGGGGATAGTATGCGTAATAGGCTACACGGTTTATGGACAAAGAAAAAAGACTATGACAAAGAGATATGTTCGCTAGACAGAAGCGAATGTTTTAAAATTTGTTGTTGCATTGCTTCCACTAGCTAAGAACTCTGAATAAATGCCATCCTTAGAAATATAAATTCGAACATTTTGCGGCGGCGTCGCGAAGCCAGGTCGCAAGCTGATCGAATAAAGATCGGTGGATTAGCGTCTCCATTGTTCCCGTTGTTACTAACCAGCATTTTTTCGTTAACCGTGTGATGTACTCCCAAGGAACGATATCCATGCGACCAGTATTGTTATATCCAACAAAGACATAACAAAGGAAAACAATCAATACGTACGATAGGTGAAAACCAAGCTACCAGTTTCCGCCCGTCAGTTCAATACCTTGCAACTTACTACTACTGCATTTGTGTTTATTTTTTCAGTCAAATTTTATGCATTCGTAAGTGAGTTCCCTGTCATTCAACTTTGATGGCACGATTATGTTTTAAAATCAAATCGATAAATTCCATTGTATTTATTTGGAAAACTGATGTTATGTCAGGAGAGTATCAATTTGGGATACGCTTTCACTCAGTCAGGCTGCTTTAATTTTTTTTACTGAAATGAAGCATTAAGTGTGAAAAATCTGCTATCTCACACCCCTTTTCGAGTTGGCTTCCGTTTACTGTTTTCAAACAAATGACTAGCTGCAATCCCACATTACGCACCCCTACCAAATTCCAGACAAGGATAATATCAAATAATTGTTTCAGAAATCTCCGTACTGGAACAAACGGCATGCACCTGCAACGTAGTATCCATGGGGTACACCTATATATACTACTTATCTTGCAAGGCCTTCAAGCAGGTAAGCTCATGTTGACAGTCGGTACACCAATCTTCTCAGTACCCTACTGCCGCAGGTAGTAAGTTGGTGGTCTTGGTAGGTTATCTCCGAATTCCGTGAGCAAAATTATACCGCGGGATAATGTAGAGGTGAATCGATATGAATTGATGGATGTTTCAAACACTCTAAAGTATGACAACGCATTACATCCCCGACAAAAATTGTGGAACGCCACTTTTAGTTGACGATAAGTTGCCTAAATCATTAAAACTTGATTTTCTGACAGAAATCACAAACTTGACGCTACTTCATTTGTAAGTTAATGTTTCAAAATATTTCTTTAGATAGTTAAAGCTGCATTTCATCCTGTTTAGCTGGCCAAAATCAAAAAGCAAATTTTACCTTTTACTCTCATGGTCATAAAATATTTTTACAGATTCTATTTTCGTTACGAACAAGAACATCGAAATCATCAGCGACTCGAGTTATTACGCTTCAAAGTTCAGTGGCAAATCCTAACTTTGCGGAATTGAAAAATGGCATTGTTACAATCCAAGATCTGATGAGCGTGTTTTTGTGTTGAAACCCCAAATGGCATCTAGTAAACTGGGTCAAAATGCAGGTTTTAAAAGTATATCGTCACTCTGAATAAACTGAATGCAACTCCTATAAACCGGAAATGACGACATTCGGTGGTCATCACTAGCCTGAGCACCGTTCACCATTCACAATGACACTGAAAAGCATTCATCTAGAATGAGATTGTGACAAGCTTTGCCAGCTTTGAAACAGGAACTAGGCGACTGCCTTTTGCGTATTTTAGAAACACTACTGAAGGTGTTTTATTTCCGCATTGGCTCTTTTAGAATTTCGCCTTACTTAAGAGGCCTTATAATACACAGTCAGTTTCGACCAATTTTAGATCCCATACTTGGAGTGAAAGCTGCATTTGTGTTTAGCTGGTTCAAAACAATAATCAAATTCTGGCTTTTGTTGCATGCATGACTCAAGAAGTTGCTTTCCCTTATTCTATCAGTCTGTTGTTATAGCTTTTGTTATTTCCGTTGCAAACTCAAGTCCGGCAACGTGTAAATGGTGCCATTTTTCGATGTAGAAATGTTATGGTTGGCCAACTCCAATAAACGTTCCAGAGCCGGTGATGGTTTCCACGTTAACATTGCTGTAGTGGGGCGTAGGAGTAGGTAGGCGCAGCCAACCACCTTTTGGTTTTTGAAGGTTGCGCCTCCGTAAGTTACGTTCAGTGTTCAAAGTGATACAGTGGGCGTTAAGCGCCTACTTACCTCTAATTTTACCACTACAGCACTGCACGTTAATGTTGGTAAAGGAAATAGAATCCTTTTATTGTAAGCCTTGTTATGAAAACAATCTGATAAGAGTAAAAGGCCCAATTCTATTATCGTTTTCAGCCAGCAAAACACGGCGAAATGTACTAGCTTTTTAAACAATGCCACGTGTTAATGCTATTTCAAAGTAAAGATCCACTGTTATAAACGTTCGTCTTCATCGATATTATGGCATGATCTGTGCGTTCCAGACAAAAATATCGGCTACTACCACGCCTTCTGTCTTTTGAGGATGCATTAGCAATGACGTTTTAAGCGTTCTAATTTAAAGTTTAGCGACCAGGTTCAATAAGTTGGCTGATGGCGTCCGAACATGGTTTCAGGCACCAACGCAAAGTCCTTCTTAACTTTCCACGCCCAAAACTCCTACTCGTCTAACCAAGTAACTTAGTTTTCTTGCAGCAAGGGGTGTAAATCGTGTACGTTTTTCCGGAACGCGCAGGCTCATAGCAGCTTTAGAAGGTGCCACTTGTGTGGCTGAGCCTTCCAGGAGTTTTCAGGGAATTATTTGACCTTGCAGATTATCAGTGAGTATCCCAATGTGAAAGATCGTATCAGAAACGCAACAAATCGCCAACAAAACAACAAAATCCTGTCCGCAAGTTCCATCGCCCCCGTCACTCGCAGTATGCTGGAAGCAATTGAGAAAGACGCTTCGCTTTAGGCAATCTTAGACTTGACATCGACATGTTGCCACCCTTTGGTTTCAAGGATACTCGAACACAATACTGGATGTTCTCCATAAGTTTCGAGCTGATCTTGGATATAAGTCCTTGATACAACTGGGTACTGAAATGTGTACGCAGACTGTCAACTAAAATATGACATTAAAATACTAGTTCTTTCGAAATATTTGTATTTATACACTTTCCATTTGTAAAAATGACAGGGATGTCAGAAAAATGCTTATCTGCGACCAAAGCCACGAAATTTAGTGGAATGTTAACTAGCCAAGAATGTGTCTGAAAATTAATAAATGGAAGTAATATGTAATTACAATGTACAATGATCAAATATTTCTAATGGCCAGTTACATCATTTTGGTCCAATAGTAAGCATTAGGGTCATGATTCTGTTATGACTACAAGCTATTCTCAGTAGTAACTACTGTTATATTTTGACAACCACTGGCTTTGCAGAAATCACATTTTCATGTTTTAATGATATTGAAAGGAGTGCTGAAATACAGTTACATATAAGGATTATCAAACAAAATAATGCTATAACCGAAATGCGAGCTTTCTTCAAAATTAATACACAATTAAAGAGAAATGTCATTCTTTGCATTGATCATTGCCTTCATAAATAATAGACCAACTTAACACATAGAGACTGATTCCATAGCAACAACATATACAATGCTCCACACTGACCACATAACCCCAAGGGCTCTCCCATAAGAGGATTTGGTAGGGACATGCCGCCAACTAGGGTGGGTATTTCACCCTCTCTGGTGTCGTCTGGTATGGGGGAGGTTGTCATTTGGAGCTGCCTTGGGTGGCCATTTCCCTGGTCTTCGAGTTATTGCATTAGTCTGGTGTGGGAATGTTCATAAGTGCCTCCCAGGGGCTTAAACTTAGAATTTAGTAACTGTTTCAATAGAAATAAATGCTTGGATTTTCTTAACTTGAATTCTCACTAAACATGTTTAAAATCTCAGAAGTCCCAACTGATTTGTCGCCGCAACAATAAACCATACTTACGAATAAAAAAGTCTGCAAGTCCCTTAGTTTCAAATATCGAGAGGGGTGGGTAGGGACAGGGTGACAGGGTAATGTCGGGTTAAATCCTACTCCTACGATGGCATTTCACATCGTTAACCAGTTGTTCCTGTCTGAAGCCAAGTTGTGTAATCCTCGTGCTGAATAGTGATCTGAATGTTCTACAACAATTCAATGTTACAATAAAAGGCCACTCAATGTTCGTAAATTTTGTTTAAGACCTATTTCATTCAATATTAGAGATTTTCTAGTGAATCAAATATACCGCACGCACTACCATAACAGAATAAGTCAACGCATCGATTAAAACTAATTTCAGTAGTAAAAAACTAAGAGTTTAAAATACAGACATATAACAAAAATCAGAAATAACATGAATTATTTCTACTGGCTTTCTGCCCATTTACTGGGCTGTCTTATATTTCTCATAATATTGCGAGACCATAATCTCAAGGCTGTACTATCAACTACATAAACTTTGTGCTCAAGAAATCAGAATTTTGAAAGTTAACATACAGACTCCAAAGAATGAGAGAATAAATACCATTATAAACTTTGAGAAATGTACAAAAAATTTAAACCTATAAATTGCAATCGATCAATTGTAAAAGTCACCAATTTAGGACAAAAATTTTACTTATTTCAAAAAAAATTAATAAGACAATCAAAAATTTTTCTCAATTTTCATATAAGATAAATAGCACTGAATTAAGGCTTAACCACTTCCAAATTCTGCACCATACAAAGAAAATCGCACACTTTTTGAAAAAGAATTGGCACTCAAAACATTAGGTCTCGAAAAATGAAAGAAAGGTAATGTTGGTGAAAATCTTTGGCGGAAATTGGTGACACTTTACAGCAACAGTCGACTCAATGGTCAGCTATATTGATAACAGCCAATGGCAAGCTAAATTGGTAACAACCAATGGCCAGCTAAATTGGTAACAACCAAATGAAAAATGATTTCTCAATGACTGGAACACACATAGCGCCACTGCAGTAAAGTAGTGAAATATGCAAGTCATTTGAGTCTAGCATAAATACCACAAATTAGGAAATCTCCCAACAGCACCTCAGCATGTTAACATAAAGTAAACCAGAAAATAAAAATGAGACATTTCTGGCTTTTGGATCCCCGGGGTCAAAGAAAGCATCCCTAAATGGGATATTGAGTAACTAGTAAAAACTGCGAATTCTTTGGAACCCGGGAATGCGAGTCAAACTAGCATAATAGCTAAAACAAAGTAATATAAACTGGTGACAATACAAAATCAGTAAACATGGATTTTCGTATTGAAATAAAAATACAATAGTACCATTAGGAATCTCATGCCACCTCCCAGTAAGTACATGGTTAACTGGCTTCACTTCGTGCCCTTATCAAAACTTTGGAGTTGAACACCTCTTTCACAAGTGACATGCACAACTCTGAACCTTTCTGCGCCTCTGGGCTGACCAATGAAAAGTTTAGGAAACCATGGGGCAGACTGTCCAAGACATCCACGTGAACTTTGCCCCCCAGCTTCCTGATGCGTTTAGCGAGCGTAAGAGAGTCGTCAAGTAGAGGATCAAAGTGACCTGTCTGTAAAAATATGACGTCCATGAGAAAACGTCTGTGTAGTAAACCTTAAACCGAAGCCAGATGAAATTTAACTGTGACTAGATAATTTATCAAACTGTAGCATCACTATGACGGATAATGATGAAATAAGCACTTTAAAAATAAGCAATTAATTGCCAGAATAACTACCATTATTAGTATGATTAATTTAACAATTTTGGCGTGCTTGGATGAGTCAAGGGATCTGGCAAATTTAGTTCAACAATCGGAACTAGACAAGATGGAATGATACAAACAACAATGCACCAACTTACCACCAGGTAGACAGCGGGCAGTTTAGAGATCATGTCATCAGGAGCGAACAAGGGAGATAAGTACGGATCTTTGGGAATGTCCACGTGGCGCAAGGCATACAGTGGGTTCTGAGGTGCAGCGTCGGGATCATCAAAGGATGACGATGAGGATTGATTAGTAACTGATGCCTGAAAGAGGTCAAAGAAAACTGTAACGTCTTCTACAGTGTGTCTAGTTTTGTGGTGACATTTTGAGGCCCACTATATCAACTATAGTACCTCAGATGGGGGCCAGTACATAAGCGAAAACATGATGATAAATATTCATAAAAGCAAAACGTAATCAAAACACAAAAGCCTCAGCTGTCACTGGGCCCCAAATATTGGATAAAACAGCCTTTGCACTTTTCAACGGCTATAATTGTTAGAACCAATCAACAGTCAACTACTATACACTCATCAGAAGAATCTGGCAAAATATCGTCTTCCCGTCATGATGGCTGAGCATTTTAAGGGTAAAAGTGACTGGCAGTGATTATCATGGTGGCAAAATTCTAGCCACAGAACGGTTTAGCAAACCACCATCCTCATTAGTTCCCCCTTCGTTCTCTCAGACACTTATGAAATAAGACTGGTCTGACAAACAAGACTACTCTGAAAATGAATTTGCATTCTGCCCTACCATCATGGTAAGGAATTATGGGTGATTTTATGTGAATGGTTTTGAAGTGAGTGTACTGAAGCTACATAAAGTTTGGACTGAAACCGCTGAAGTTTGCATTGCATGACAATGCAAGCTGTCCATAATGAGAAGGCATTACACTGCATGACAATGCAAGCCGTCCATAACAAGAAGGCATTACACTGCATGACAATGCAAGCTGTCCATAATGAGAAGGCATTACACTGCATGACAATGCAAGCCGTCCATAACAAGAAGGCATTACACTGCATGACGATGCAAGCTGTCCATAATGAGAAGGCATTACACTGCATGACAATGCAAGCTGTCCATAATGAGATGGCATTACACTGCATGACAATGCAAGCCGTCCATAACGAGAAGGCATTACACTGCATGAAAATGCATTCATAAACACACACCTTCAAAGAGCAATCTGCACACAACCAAACTAAACCAAACTACTAACCTGGGCAGTGAAATAGATACTGGATGAGATAGAGGGCACCGATGGGCTGCGGTGGTGATTCAACAGATGATGTGTATGTTGACTCCTGAACGAGTTCACAGCCGACTTCTTCGCATCCTTTCTACCGTTTCCCAACGACATAAAGCGCTGCCTCGAGACCTTCTGCTGAATGTCTTTAAACTCTTTAGATTCACTCGCATAGTCCAGCGTAGCCGTCATGGTCGAGGGAACACAGGGCGCGTCATTTGCCATCTGCGCCTTGTCAATCTCGAGCTTTTTTAACTTTTCAATCATCTCCTTCTTGAGAGCCGGATCCGATTTACGCGGTTGCGTTAGCCTGACAGCCAGTTTATTATTAGCATCGTTGTCTGGTGGGCCTGAATCTTTCCCATCCTCTCGCTCACTACTCGACCTGCTGCTCCCTCCATTGATAAAGAACACGGTTTTCTTTTCACCCTCTTCATCCTC
>NMRA01000698.1:0-46891 GCA_002633005.1 Phoronis australis | reverse complement strand
GAATCTCATGCCACCTCCCAGTAAGTACATGGTTAACTGGCTTCACTTCGTGCCCTTATCAAAACTTTGGAGTTGAACACCTCTTTCACAAGTGACATGCACAACTCTGAACCTTTCTGCGCCTCTGGGCTGACCAATGAAAAGTTTAGGAAACCATGGGGCAGACTGTCCAAGACATCCACGTGAACTTTGCCCCCCAGCTTCCTGATGCGTTTAGCGAGCGTAAGAGAGTCGTCAAGTAGAGGATCAAAGTGACCTGTCTGTAAAAATATGACGTCCATGAGAAAACGTCTGTGTAGTAAACCTTAAACCGAAGCCAGATGAAATTTAACTGTGACTAGATAATTTATCAAACTGTAGCATCACTATGACGGATAATGATGAAATAAGCACTTTAAAAATAAGCAATTAATTGCCAGAATAACTACCATTATTAGTATGATTAATTTAACAATTTTGGCGTGCTTGGTTGAGTCAAGGGATCAGGCAAATTTAGTTCAACAATCGGAACTAGACAAGATGGAATGATACAAACAACAATGCACCAACTTACCACCAGGTAGACAGCGGGCAGTTTAGAGATCATGTCATCAGGAGCGAACAAGGGAGATAAGTACGGATCTTTGGGAATGTCCACGTGGCGCAAGGCATACAGTGGGTTCTGAGGTGCAGCGTCGGGATCATCAAAGGATGACGACGAGGATAGATTAGTAACTGATGCCTGAAAGAGGTCAAAGAAAACTGTAACGTCTTCTAGAGTGTGTCTAGTTTTGTGGTGACATTTTGAGGCCCACTACATCAACTATAGTACCTCAGATGGGGGCCAGTACATAAATGAAAACACGATGCTAAATATTCATAAAAGCAAAACGTAATCAAAACACAAAAGCCAAAGCTGTGACTGGGCCCCAAATATCGGACAAAACAGCCTTTGCTCTTTTCAACGGCTGTAATTGTTAGAACCAATCAATAGCCAACTACTATACACTCATAAGAACAATCTGGCAAAATATCGTCTTCCCGTAATGATGGCTGAGCATTTTAAGAGTAAAGGTGATTGGCAGTGATTATCATGGTGGCAAAATCTGTAATATCTGTAATACACTTAACTCGTACATTGTTTAGTAGTATTATCATTAAATGATGAAGTGTGTGAATGAGTGTGCGAGTGTGTGAGTGAAAGTTCTTGCCCCTTTTCCTTGTTCACCCTTTCACCCTTTAAAAATTATCAATGTATATTATTGAAGAATAAAATTATGAAAGCAAAAAAAATAAAAAAAATGGTGGCAAAATTCTAAGCACATAACGGTTTAGCAAACCACCGTCCTCATTAGTTCCCCCTTCATTCTCTCAGTCACTAATGAAATAAGACAATAAGACAATAAGACTGGTCTGACAAACACGGCTACTCTGACAATGAATTTGCCTTCTGCCCTACTATCGTGGTAAGGAATTATGGGTGATTTTATGTGAATGCTTTTGAAGTGAGTGTACTGAAGTTATATAAAGTTTGGACTGAAACCGCTGAAGTTTGCATTGCATGACAATGCAAGCTGTCCATAACGAGAAGGCATTACACTGCATGACAATGCAAGCTGTCCATAACGAGAAGGCATTACACTGCATGACAATGCATATATAAACACACACCTTCACAGAGCAATCTGCACACAACCAAACTAAACCAAACTACTAACCTGGGCAGTGAAATAGATACTGGATGAGATAGAGGGCACTGATGGGCTGCGGTGGTGATTCAACAGATGATGTGTATGTTGACTCCTGAACGAGTTCACAGCCGACTTCTTCGCCTCCTTTCCACTGTTTCCTAACGACATAAAGCGCTGCCTCGAGACCTTCTGCTGAATGTCTTTAAACTCTTTAGATTCACTCGCATAGTCCAGCGTAGCTGTCATGGTCGAGGGAACACAGGGCGCGTCATTCGCCATCTGCGCCTTGTCAATCTCGAGCTTTTTTAACTTTTCAATCATCTCCTTCTTGAGAGCCGGATCCGATTTACGTGGTTGCGTTAGCCTGACGGCCAGTTTATTATTAGCATCGTTGTCTGGTGGGCCGGAATCTTTCCCATCCTCTCGCTCACTACTCGACCTGCTGCTCCCTCCATTGATAAAGAACACGGTTTTCTTTTCACCCTCTTCATCCTCTGAATCGGAGTGAGGAGCCGGAGGAGTCTGATTCAACGTACAACAACAGCCATTCACAGATTCTTTGCTTAGTCCCGGTTTTACTGCAGTTACAGCTGAATTGATCAACGGGCTGGGTTTGGCCGGGAAGAAAACATTTCCAGGGTTTGTGAGTGGACTCAACGGATTCTCAGCAACTGATGGCATTTTGGCATTTTCAATGCTAATGCCGGTGTAACCTGAAAATATAACAACTAATGTAATATGTAATCAGCCTTTAGCCCACTTAAAACAGCGACAACTGAATGCTTTTTTCATAACTTAGCAAACGTTGGGGTGAAAAGAGGGTGGATCCCTATTGTTAACTTAAACATTAATGGCACATTGAAATGCATAGAAAACGAAAAGCAATTTTTAATGGCTTTCTCAACTCAGGGATACTTACCGGCAACACATCTTGCAAGGATTCCAATAGGCATTAGGGGATCCATGGCTGTCATTAAACGTGACGCAGATGGATTGAACCCTGTGACCATCACACCATAGGCAGACACGATGCCATCAGGTTGCCGTATCCCCTCCTGTGCAATCTTGAGTGCTGTGACCATCATCAGGTTGGCGCCAGCACTATCTCCAAGAAGACAGATCACCTCACCCGTTGAACCTGGGTAAAAAGCAAAATTTCTCACATTTAGAATTTAACAAAACTACTCCATGCCATAAATTTATAAAAAAATTCTCACTTTTAAATTTATTCACAATTAAACTCTTGCAAAATTATTTTAAAAATGAGTAGGGATAACAGCACTGCACTTAGTTGTTTGAAGACTTTATGTATTTAAAGACAAAAGATGTCTGATGCTTTAATTTTCATTGGATTCAGGCACTAAGCTTGCATAAATAGTGAAGCAAGAAAAAATTCGGAAATTCACAGCATAGCTACATATTTGGATTGATGAAAATGGTAACCAAAATTCAATAGGTTTGGTACAACGGTATACTAAGATTGATCCCTCTGGCATGACACAAAATGCCTATTTCATATTAGAATATTTTTCAGTTGAGAATTAGACATGAGGTATTTGTTGCAATAACGAGTGGGAAAGTATATTAATATTTTGTCAACCAACCTACCCATCTAAGAGCAAAATTGTTTGGCAAGAGGAAATCACTTGAAAGGCCACCATGTTTAACAAATTTCAAGGCCACTAAATATAGTTGCAATACAAACGCATAAGTCAACAAGAACGTTAAAAACCAATCATATGAAAGGTTGAATCCTACAATTATCATTGACTTTACAAGCTTGCCTACCCAGTGCTTTGCAGTTCTTCACAGCCCATGCATAAAAGTAGTAGCATTCCTCGAAAGCCCTGGGGTAGGCGTGTTCGGGAGCCAGTGAGTAATCAATGCAGAAGATAGGAGCGTTCAACTCTTTAGCCCAGTGGCGAAGGTACACCTGAATCATGAGCATGGAAATTTTAATACATCCGGCTACATCCTGGTTACTGGTGTAAACAATAGGTGGCGCTTTGGTCAGCTAGTGAATCGAAACATCAGTAGCCAAGCTGGTGCAAAGTTGCGAAATATGCGTATGTATTGCTATATAATACACAAAAAGTACATAATTGATTCAGAAATTACAAATCAAAATGTCTGGTAGCTCACTGCATTTTTTTCTGACTTTGTGGAACCACCCACAAGACAGCATACCAAAACAGATATCTAGCCGATTTGAATCTGACTGAATTCATTTCATTAAAAATGCACATTTACTTAGCCCCAACACCACCAAGCGATCACACAAGTATACAAACACATTATTCTCCTACGGTTGATCAATGCTTTATCACATCACACAACAGTCAAACCGATCCAAGGGATGACATTGAAAAACAAATGCAGTCCAAGTCTAGAAGGTGCTAAGCATGCGCGATGACTGAACCACAAGTTATACCATTACGAAGTAACAAATACGCCTCTTGGTTTCAATCCTGAGACTCATGAGCAAGAAATATGCGATTCAAAACAAGTTACCTCATGTGTCTTTGATGACTGTGCTACCCATCCGCCTCCGTGGCACTGGATCAGTAAGTATGGGGATCGCGCCGACTGTGGCACGCCACCATCCTTGCCTTGAGCTACCAAAGATTCCTACAAACAAATAAGCCAATGTCTACAATACCTCGGCATTCGTCCATTCGTGGACACCTAATTTAGATAAAACAAAGCGCTCATTTACATTTAGAGTGCTAATATATAATGCCTCTCCAACCATGTATGTTGCGCCCAGAAATTTGTCAATAAAAATATGTTGAATTTCTTCAAGGATTTAAATCTAAGGCCTGATCCTAGAAACCGACTCAAGTTCATTTTTATCTAAGTCTAATATTTGTCTCAACTACCAAACTTTGAAACTTCCACGTCTAGTAGGACAGCCAATTTTAAGATAAAAAATTAAGTCAAAAACTTAAGTCAAACTCAATAAGATCTCTTTCTAGAAACGGATTTGAGACATTTTTTTAAGTTTTATCTTAAAATTGACTGAAATTTAAGATATGTCTTAGCTAAGTCAGTTTTCTCGAAACGGTCCCCCTGGGGTCTACAAAGTTGTAGCTTACAGCAAAGGTGTGACATCAATGTAATGATGCAGACTGAAAACGCATAATCAACTTTATGAGACAAAATGTCCCTCTGCCAAAAAGACTTTAGTACCTGTCCTTTCCTGTACTCATGTGATATCAGACGGACATTAATGGGTGAAGTTTTACCGCCGGCACTAGGCGGCAGGATAGTGATCTTTCCTGATTTGTCATTTCTGGAGACTTGGAAACTCTCAGGAGGCAGGGAGAAGGCTACATCTACTGCCACCTTTGGGCAAACCAACATCGGCAAGTTCTGAAAGACAAAACTGGTGGTTAAAGTGGATTTTAGTACCAAGACATCGTAATACAATGCTAGTCCATTAAATTATGGATCGATCACCCTTCTAGTACTGAGAGTATCTACGGACCCAGACACTTGAACAAACTTGACTTTTTTATTGTTTTAGGTAAACATTTGAGGAGGGGAGTATCAAATGGATATATGAATGCCTGTAACAAAGGCAATGATAATTTATTTGAAGTAACCAAGAATGAGGGAAACTTGGTATTCAATGTTGTCACAAATTCTTCCGTCAAAAAATCTCACTTTAAAAATGATTGTGTTAAAGCAAATATGCATTTGAAAAAATCCTCATAGGCCATTTGCCATGACAACCATGCTATCAATCATGTTTAAGTTGGGTGGACTTGGCAATTTCATGCCTGAGTGAGTTCAGCTGACTGCTCCAGACTTTAGGTCTCCAACAGATGACTAGGCGCCGTTCTGCAACAGCTCACCTGTTGTGACCTAATTTGAAAGTCAACACACTACTACCCTTCACCAGTATTTGGGCCTGTTTGAGGGAAACGGAAAAAAATAACTGGTCTGATACAATAAAATAAATAAAGTACAATGTAACTTTGAAACTTAATTTGTGTACAGCATTAACGGCTAGCTGAATAGTCACTATTTTACCAGACCAAATCCAATAAAATTAACCGCTGTCACATTTTTGTTTTCATTCCAAATCTGCCACAAGGTCACGGTCTGACGAGCTTGACCTGGAAGCGCCAAGCACCAGGGGAACACACACGCTCCATTTGCTGTCATTCAGACTTGGTGTCTGCGTAACACCACATTAACAATATGTGGTCAAGTTTGTGATCACAGGAACAGTAGCACAGGTCATTGGATTAACGCCTGAACCCCGTGAAACTATTTACACGTAGTAATCAAGTGGTCTCATACAGATAAAGTGGGGATGGGAATAAATATGGTGACTTGTCCATACTTAAATAAATTACAGAAAAAAGTTATAATAAAAATTATTGGAGCTGTTTTGGCACCTGGTGAATGCTTTAGTCGAATGTTCCAGAGAAATTGGGTGTTTTGTTCTTCACTTTAAGTGTAATAAGAAATCTTGAGTAAATGTTCTCTTAAGCAGGACTGAAATTGATTGATACATGACATGAGAGAATCTTGAAATCAAGAACTACATTTTATACTTGTTTCCAAGAATCAACAATTTTCAGACTGAGACAATATTTAGACTGAATTGTACATAACAGCGTTGTACTTAATCCCATTCCCAGCATTACAAGTAAACAATAACAAACACACCAGATGACATAGAAAAAGTTGATTAGTTGGCTTTAAAAAGGTATTTACAATAGACGCACAGATGTGGCTGACAAATATTTCAATCTTTGCAGGAATCCAGATCCATGCAAATGTGTCCTCTTAACTGTTGGAGTCAGTTATTCCCACTGTCTAGTCAAAACAATGTTTGGCATGACTTGTTTACCTATGAACCTCTACCCAAGCATATCCAAACTCATCAAACTTGAAATACTTTTCATTTTGTGTTGTCAACATCTAATTTAGCATTCAGTGAGATGACCTCTGTGGTTTTTGCTGCATATATATCAAACTTTGTTTCTCAGCAAAAATGCAAAATCTTGTCCTAACTTTGAGCACCAATCCCCGCCTCAATGAGCACAAGATACAGAGAAAGTTTACAAGATACAGAGGACATTGTTCCAGGCGGGACCNTATTTTACCAGACCAAATCCAATAAAATTAACCGCCGTCACATTTTTGTTTTCATTCCAAATCTGCCACAAGGTCACGGTCTGACGAGCTTGACCTGGAAGTGCCAAGCACCAGGGGAACACACACGCTCCATTTGCTGTCATTCAGACTTGGTGTCTGCGTAACACCACATTAACAATATGTGGTCAAGTTTGTGATCACAGGAACAGTAGCACAGGTCACTGGATTAACGCCTGAACCCCATGAAACTATTTACACGTAGTAATCAAGTGGTCTCATACAGATAAAGTGGGGACGGGAATTAATATGGTGATTTGTCCATACTTAAATAAATTACAGAAAAAAGTTATAATAAAAATTATTGGAGCTGTCTTGGCACCTGGTGAATGCTTTAGTCGACTTTTCCAGAGGAATTGGGTGTTTTGTTCTTCACTTTAAGTGTAATAAGAAATCTTGAGTAAATGTTCTCTTAAGCAGGACTGAAATTGATTGATAAATGACATGAGAGAATCTTGAAATCAAGAACTACATTTTATACTTGTTTCCAAGAATCAACAATTTTCAGACTGAGATAATATTTAGACTGAATTGTACATAACAGCGTTGTACTTAATCCCATTCCCAGCATTACAAGTAAACAATAACAAACACACCAGATGACATAGAAAAAGTTGATTAGATGGCTTTAAAAAGGTATTTACAATAGACGCACAGATGTGGCTGACAAATACTTCAATCTTTGCAGGAATCCAGATCCATGCAAATGTGTCCTCTTTTATCTGTTGGAGTCAGTTATTCCCACTGTCTAGTCAAAACAATGTTTGGCATGACTTGTTTACCTATGAACCTCTACCCAAGCATATCCAAACTCATCAAACTTGAAATACTTTTCATTTTGTGTTGTCAACATCTAATTTAGCATTCAGTGAGATGACCTCTGTGGTTTTTGCTGCATATATATCAAACTTTGTTTCTCAGCAAAAATGCAAAATCTTGTCCTAACTTTGAGCACCAATCCCCGCCTCAATGAGCACAAGATACAGAGAAAGTTTACAAGATACAGAGGACATTGTTCCAGGCGGGACCTCAACAAATACACTCACTTGACGACTATGACTTACTGAAGATTTAGAAAAAAAAACACAGTACATTAGAAGTTTTAATCACCTGTACGATTTCTGAATCACCCAGTTTCCAGAAAGACTTGCAAAATGAAATGTCTGCACTTCTTGTGGTTCTGATCAGCTGCAAAATAAAAGGAGGCATGGATCTCATGTTTGACCTAGTTTTCTGTCTGACCAACCAGAACTCAAGCACCCAAAATGATTGACAGATAGAGCTCAGTATCCCAAACAGTAGTGTAGGTAGACAAGAGGACTTCTTTCAGCTGTAAAACTCATCAGTCCACAGACATGTACTATTCATGGCACTTTTCAACTAGGATTTTAACCACACAACTTTAAAATCTAATTAACACTTCATATGTAACTATTTTAAGAGGCGGTTTGTTGACACTTACTCTTTTTAACAATATTTATGGCTGATGCAACACAGTCAAATACTAAGAATCAGTGACCAATCTATTTAACACTGAAAACAAACCTACAATCCTTGATTTCAGTATGTAAAAATAAATAACCAACAAAATGCTGGACTGTCAACAGCTTTTAGTATGTAAGGTCTGACAGTAAATGTAGTTGCTGAAACTGACTCAATTTCAGAATGCCAATAGCTATCAAGTAGGTACACCATTTCCAAACTAGAAAACACGTTTCTATTCAAAAGCAAGTTAGTTTAATTGAATCTAAAACTTTGCACATTTCTTGAAGCCCATTTGTTCCACTCCAGAAACAACATTTTTATGAATGTCTAGCAGTGTCATCTCATTTTCTTTTGGATATTTTGGAAGAATTATTTCTTCTGACAAATGTAAAATAAAAAATAAGAGGGCTTGTCAACAGACGTGACCCAAAACAATGGTTTGTGATCACAGAATATCCAGCTTTAATTATAGTCACCACATCTGGACAAATAATTGCCAAAATTGGTCCATTTTCAGTTTACAAAGGCCTTTAATGACCACAGTTGCACAAAACATTGACAGTCTAACCGTGACTGCAGCAAAACTCACAGGAACACTATTTCAACACTTCTTAGATGTTACATATAGTTTGTCTACATTTTGCCCTTAATTAGGGCAATAGTTCGATATAAAGTGCCCACATTTTGAGAACCGGTTTGATGACCGCTACTCAGTGGAGAAAACTGGTACTCAAAATGCAGGCATATTACATCCTACTACTATGCTAAATTGGTGCAATTGTTCCTTAGACAATTTCGCGTTGGTTGACACCAAATATTTACTAACTAAAGTATGTATTTACCTGATGAGCTCTTTGTTCGGGGTTCCAGTAATACCTTCCTGTGTTGAGGAGGGACGTGGCCAGCTTCATATAGCCTCCTTCTATTTCGTATGCCTGACTATAGCCAGCCATTACATTGACTACAGTCTCCAGTGGCTTCTTCATAGAGTCACAAAACTAGGAATACAAAACAAAAAGTTGCACAAGTACACTAGGTGCCGACTCTTCTCATACCCCAATGTCCCATAAAAAGATTAGAAATTTTAACTTTTTGCTGCCACCATTAAAACTAAACCTGAAGTCCCACTTGAAATTTCGGTACTAGTAGTTTGAATGTTACGGAATTAAAATATAAAATTACGGCAAATAATGAATGTGATAGGTGACCTGGGCCGTTATTTTTTCACACTTCTTCAAATCACAAAATGTCCATTTGCCTGACCTGCCATTGACAGCACTGGCATTATTTATATGATTCACAGACTTTTTTCAGTTCTGGCACCCTCAGTTTCTGACGTACTTGAGCCGTTTGCCAGGGACATTATCCCACAAACACACCGTACAACGGATAATTATCCAGAGGATATGAGGAGACAATAATGTCGTTAATGAATAATAAATTACAGAATATAGTGGTCAAGAGTCACATTCACAAAGATCAATTTAGAAGCCACCTGGATTCAACAGTGAAAACAAACAAGTTCACCCAAAAAGTGACGTCAAGCACTGGCAGTAAGACGATTTTTTTTGAAAGATTTGTTTGCTTTGGCTGAGAAAGCTTGTTCAGACAATTTAACTGCACAGTTGCAAGGTTACAAGATTATTTTATTATAATGTGACTGGAGATGCAGATGTTTGGATTTTCTCAGCTGGCAAGGACTGAACATAAAAAGACAATGAGGAAAATGTCCAGTCTTAACTTACTAGATGAATTAAATCTTGTTTGTAAACTAAGATGAATAGTGTAAACCAAATCAGATTATACTCATAAAGCAGTGATTTCAATATACACATTTTTAATTAAAATATAGGCATTCCATGACTAGAATTTAAAACAATCAAGGAGCAAGCAACACTGGGTATCACTTGTAGATGGCAAGCGTGAATTTATACACCAGCAAATGCCCACAAGCAAACAGCTAATATGTGATTCTGGTCAGACAAGCCAGGATCTTACAGTAAAACACTCTGTTGGATTCCTTTCACAGCACATGGAATACTAATCAAGCACACATTAGGCAGCAGTCCAGCCATGAGCCTTGTAACGGCCAATTAAGAACAGTCTTTTTGATAGCATTTAAGAGCACACACACGGCAACCCTTAGTTAAGTGGCTTATCAAATTTTATAAAATATTGGATTAAATGGAAAAAATAACAAAATGCATTTACAAGACATATAGTTCATATCATAGAAAACCACAAATCCAAACTCACTGCCACATGGGTGCAAACAGTACATTAATTAAGACATTAAGTGAACTTAAAAAAATAATTGCTTGATTAAACTCCAAAATTCTTTACAAAAGTAGCTAAAAGGAAAAATAAAAGTAAATCAAGTAAAAAATCAAGTAAGGAATGCTATCCAAATCCTTGGTCAAAATTCAGATGAAACATGAAAATTTGAATGAATGTTACATTAATTTTGTTAATATTACCTGATATCCTAGTGTTCTTCCATAGAAAGGTTCCTGGTTTACGCTAAATTCAAGATCAGTCAGAAGGCGTTCGGTTTCCGGGTCTTTTAACTTGTTCTCATCGACAAACAGGTCACCTTCTTGAGAAAACATGAGCAGTTTTTGCAAATAGTCCACGCCTATTTTAAGTTGAGAAAGACAATCAACAAATGCTTCCAGTTCAAGGGAGTAATGTCCAGCTCTAAAGAAATAAGACGATCTGTTGACAGCAATGTGCCTAGACAGAAGTTCGATGCGATTGCAACACAACTGGACAAGTTTTACAATACTTCTGTAACCATTTGCCGGAATTCCATCAAAGTCGTAATCTTGAGCAACTTCCAAAATATCTGTCACACCTCTTTCAATGACACCCGATTCCGACAGGTTTTCATGAAGATGAAAAAATGCAGAACGAAATCTTCTGCCACTGTCCGTTTTATCGTCCTGGTAGAACTTCATGTTGCTTATGGCCTGCGACCGCAAATCTTTGAACAGTTGTGTTAATTCCCTGCGGTATTGTTCGTCCTTTTCTCCCTGTGAATGGGAGCTGTCATCCTCAACTTCGTCCATCATGATGTTGCGGAAGTCATCCGATTCTGTTCCCGACGACCAAAAACCATTCGAGTCAAAAGATCGCTGTCTCCAAAAACACGTCAACGCATAGAATGCCCATGGAGAGCGCATTTTAGAAATAATTCAATGCCACTTTAACTTCGAGAAAAAAATACATTTATTGAAAAACAGAACTCCACACGCATGTTTTATTCATTCAGTTTGACCTATTTAACGTAAAATTAACCAATCGAAAATCCTGTAGGTCGTCAGTCCGTCTAGGATTATTCAGCAAGTCAAAACAAGAAGGATGGAGTTCGCGGAGTTTCGATACGATTTCGGAATGCGTCACATTTGTTGGAGACTTCGCGACAGAATGTTAAAAATTACAGTTTAAACACTAGGTATGGGCTTAGCAGTTGATACTAATCCACTAGAATTAATTGGAATCGTTGTCGAACGTAGTTAAGATTAGCCTAATATATACACAGATAAATCATGTGTGGTCGAGACTCGGTTTGGTGGCTGTGCTGTGCACTGCTGTGGGTTAAACTTGGTTTGTGGCCTACTAGTTTGGAAGGTGCAATGTGAAGTCGAAAGGGGCACTTTTACTTAATACTGCAGTTGCTTTCAATTTCTAATGTGCTCAATGCTCAGCCTTTTTTCTCAAACACACAAAGCCAACACTGTAATGTAACCAACCTGTCAACGTGTAGTCTTGTACTGTAGATGTAGTGATTGTAGTGGTGTCTGCCGAGAAATTTGATGAAGCCATGTAACATTATGAACCAGTGATTGTTCTTTTATGGAGGTTACTGAGTACAATTGCATGCTATCCTGCCCTCTCAGTCATTAAACGTAGTTTGAACAGCTAGTGTAGACAAATTCACATGCCAAGGCAATGGCCAATACTGAACATGGGCCACTCATATCGACCATCCAAACCGTTTTGACGTGAAGCAGGTGACCTTGGCAAGCATATGGAGAAGCCTTATACGTAAAAATAACAACCAAAAAAAAAAAACACCAAACGTCTGTTGTCTGCCCTTGTGAATACTGCAAGTGAGGTTAACTTCTTACTGGCATTTAATTTTTTTCTACTCCTATTTTCAAGCGTGTACTCATTTATGTACAGCAGCTATGCTATTTGGATGAGACATGGTTTATAGTCAGGGGCTCAGGGCACGTTCTCAGGACCAACAGGTTGTTAATTTCTGTGATGTTTGCAAAGGAACTGGTCACTACCAAGTTCTAAATTTGACAAGCTCTTGTTATTGACACATTTGTTAATGGATTCTGTTTTTGTCACTGTTAGCATCCATTGTGAACATATCATGTTTTGCTGATTTTAACTAGTCCTCATTCTGTTATCTGCAAATGAATCGTAAACATCTAACTTGTCAGATAAATTAATGCAGGAATCAACTACAAACTTATACTTTCTGTGTTACAGATTGAATATTAGGGTTCTCGATGGGTGGTCCCTCCTCACAGTTGCTCTTTAACTTGCTTGAAGTGCAGGTCATTTTTCCTGTTCAGCAGATTTTGCAAAAGTTTTCAAATTTTGCTACAAGCTTTTGAAGGTTTTTGAGGGTTACAGGAAGGTATTTTGTTTCAGAGAACTGGATGAGAAAGTTGTTTTATCTGTTAATAGGCCAAGACCCGGTTAGTAACTGACAAACCAGTGGGTCACAGGTTGTAGTTTTACAACATTATAGATTTACACCAATATCTAAGGTTGGGAAATGTTTCACTGGAAGAAAATGTTGTAAATTCTAGTCTTGGCTAATTTAGGTTTATATTGTTTCAAAGGTGCGAAATACCCATTTACTTTAATGTAATTAATATTTTATTTTGATCACCATCTGCTATAAAACTAGTCTTTACCTGTTCCTTACTGAGACAAAAAGTAATTTCTGGAATTGTAAAGAACTGATTGATTATTATTATTGGTGTTCGTGTTAGGTGTCTAAATTGTCCCAGTTGTGACAAGCCAATTAGTTGTGCCTGGTCTTAAGCAATAATGAAATTTCAGGTTATCCTATGCCATGAAATCACCTCTAATTTAAAAGTTAGTTTGTTGACAGAAGGCAAATTTATAGCAGTAGTTTAAATCTCAGAAAATTTGCGTCAGTGAATGATACATTAGTTTTGACCGTTAATATTAGATATTAGATACTTGACGCTATGTTATGATATAATCATTTAGCACACTTTTGTTTTGCTTGTAGACCGTCCATTAGCAATGGATGATAAAGGCGATGGAGAAACCGAGTCCCTGTGCTGTGACACGCTTGTGGGAAATAGTGTCAACAATTCCAGCAGTAACCATGTTGCAGAGTGCGTGAACTGCACAGAATTTGAGACGACAGAAAAATCCGGGAGCTTGAAGACTATGGAAAAAATTACCGATGTAAAGACGTCTGATAATGTGGTGCAGGAAACTGACAGCGGAAATGCTCAGGGTTATGAGGCTTTGGCTAAGGAAGCAGTGGGATCCAGTGAATTGGTTGGTAATGATGTATTCAAGCATTGTGCTTTATTAGACAGTAGTTTGTCAGGTAATAGTAGTACAGTCGAATGCAACGAACTGACCGTTAATCAGGAGACGATGGCGGATAGCTCAGCCAGCTGTGACAACAAGGACAGAGTATGCACATCAGAGACTGGTGTAAGTATACACAACAATGACAGTGGCGTGTTTACGGATAAATCTGGTGCGGAAGGTACTAGCACTGATCTTCTGGCCTCGGATCTGGATGCAGTGGCGTCATTGAGTAGCGACCGGAGCAAGGATGGAAATGATGATGATGTAGATGATGATGATGACGATGATGATGATGTTTACGTGGATGCGGAAATGGGTGAACTGGGTCATGGGGATGCCTTGTTCAATGACAGTAGCTCCAATAGCTCAAGTGAACCAGTGGAGTCTACAGGAAGTGCCAGTGGCGAGAATAGATCGAGACGAGTGATGCGGCGCAAGCGACGCGTATTGTCGTCGTCTAGTGACAGTGACGTTGACAATGGTATCACAGGTGCTCGCAGTTCCAAGTCTCCAAAGTCTTCAGTCAGTGATGGAGAGCGCGATTGCACGGCACTGACTGTGAGACAGAATTGGTTTGTGCTCCCGGAGCTCCTGCAGCGAGAGCGGGGTTACGGCAACAGGAAGTGTACGTCGAGGTTCCGTTGGTCAACGTACAGTAGCTTGAACATGGTTCAGAGGCTTAAACTACACCACAAGATGGACTACCATGATGGCTGTGTGAACGCACTCAACTTCAACAGAATTGGTGAGTTGACATATCATCCTTTGCTTTGACGGCCTTGGTGGGAACCATTGACCTAACATTTAATGAGTTAACATATAGGACCAATGAATCTGTTTTATTCAAATAGAGGAAGTTGTATACAGCATTCTCATGCCATCTGGTCAGAAGGCTTGTCCATTGTCTGGTCAGAAGGCAAAATCCACTGTCTGGTCAGAAGGTAGGTCCACCGTCTGGTTGAAAGGCAGGTCCCCTGCTTGGTCGGAAAGCAGGTCCATCATTTGGTCAGAAGGCAGGTCCCCTGTCTGGTTGTATGACAGGTACACCATCTAATCTGCTTATGCGTTTGAGAATAATTTTCCTTGTGAACACTGACAATGTCCTCAAATTTGTTGGTGGTTTGGCTTTGGATTTGATTCGGTATCCTTTGAATGCATTGAGCTTCCCTCTACTATGTGATAGCATGTGTGCTTCTATGCCAAGCTGGTGCACATGCTTAAAACCCTGACACCTTTGTAGGCAATGGTCACACTTGCATGGTCTTGGATTTTGAGAACCAGTTTGATGCCTCTTATTCTGTGGAGGAAAGCGGTTCTCAAAATGCGGAAGTGGGGATGCTCGTGTTAAGTGACGGATCTGCCCTAGTCTGATTCAGACATCCTCTGTGTGTTCTTACAAAAATTCTCATGTGAATGCAGAAAAACTGAGCGAAGGGACAACCATTTTCTTTGGAAATGTTGATCATCTGTTCATTGGTAACTAATTTAAAGTCCCCTTGTTTGCCTATGCTCCTGGTATTTCATAAATGATCCAGTGTGTTACAAAGTCACTGTTGGTTTCCCCAAATGCCTTTGTTCCCTTGTGGCCTATTTATTTCTAGTCAACAACTTGCAAGTAACTGAAAGTTCACCTGCCTTATGCCAGGATATTTCTGTCATTTAGCTAATATATTTCCTGGAAACCGGTCTATTTTTAGCATAAAGGCTTTACTTAAAAGCAGAATTAGTGGTGAGCCACCACTGGCACCAGGACATGCTAGCGATGTCCTTTTGTTGGTCAGGTACCAGTCTGTCCCCTTGGTACCAGCGTGTTTTCTAGTGGCTTGAATTTCAAACTGGCAAGGTCTCAGTTGTGTGAAACACCACTTCACCTTTCTGGTAGATGGTACCAATGTCCTTGGCACTGGTGGTTGTTTACGTTTTTGTGGTGGTGGTCAGGTTTTGTCAAGAATGGAATTTTGATGACTTGTGTTGTGTCATTAACTTCCTTTGGACTATAGTGGGAATTCTTCACCAATTTTGTACCCAGCGTGGTGGAAGAATGAAATTTCGTTTTATCAAATTCTTCTGCTGAAACAAAGGTTAAGACATGTTTAGCCCGTTATTAGCTGAGTAAATGTTCAGATGTGATGGTGCGGTATTTGCCAAAGCCCCCATTACTTACAGCAAGATTATATGCCTTACAAAAGATGGGAAATGAGAATTTTGGTTGTTACAAGTGATATACCTGCAGGGTCTCAAAACCCTTGCGGCTAGAAAGTTAAGTGGCCTGGCCCAAGATTTGGTTGACTTGTCTAGTTTTTAAGAGAGCTCTTGAGAATTGTTAACTCAAAAGTCCAGTTTCACATTGGCGTATAGCCAAAAAACATGTTGGTCAAAAATAATTTGTTATATTGGGCAGATGTCACCAGTCAATTGTCTAGTCTTAAGGGAGTGAGAACACGCTTTTCGTATGCCAAGATTCTTTGCACTGTAGACAACACAACAATCGTGACGTTACCAGCACGCAATGACCTAAATACTGAAACCTGTGGCTGCACACTGTGGCTGAGGGCAAGCACGGTGTGTGCGGGGTGTGTGCGGACACTCTGTAGTCTTTAGTTGCATGGTTGTGAGAAGTCACACACTGCCCCTCACTCACATGTTGATGTTGTGCCAAGTGCTTGTTGATTCTGTTGCAGTTCTTTTAATTCAGGACATTCGTTAAAATTTAACTAATTTCAGACAAAATTCACCAAAATTGCCGCTTTTTCATTTTTATTATAAATTTATTTTTTACAAAATATTAAGCTCTGAGATGGATCAGTTGTCTATGCTGTTCATGGAATTTGTGAGTTTGTCTAGTAGTGTATCAGTAGTTAACGAGAATTAAAGTAATAATCACGAAAGTCTTATTGTTTCAAAGATTCCCACAGCTATGAAGTGTTTTGTAAACAAATTCTCCTAAGCAGTTTTATTTCAGGCTCTGTTTTTCTGAATTTGTAACCAAATACCTGAGTTATGGAAATAAACAAGTGTCTGTTTCATTTTTGTCGTTAAACCCCCAACACGAGTTAGGGTGAGTTTTTATGAATAGTAAAATGACAGTCAATCAGCGGGGATTACATTTCACATGTTTACAAATCACTGATGGTTGAAGTGGGAGTTTATGGTTTATTTTTGGCTTGAAGTTGTTCTTGTGGTCACCTTTTCCTGTGTCTAAAAAAACAGATTCGCAGTTATTGCAAAACTTTAATTAAGAGGTTTAGGGGATTATTTTAAGGTAAAGAATTACTGATTTTTGTACACTGAAAATATTCTTGCTAAAACTAGTCATGGTAGTCATGAGCATAATTTTTAAAACGTTTTGATAAAGGGTTTAAGAAATTAGTGTATGTTATCGTTTCCATCTCCTTTTGCAAAAAAGTATGAAAATGGCTGCTGTGACAGTACTGTGGTAATACTGTTAAATGTTTATTACCAAGTCAGAAGTCCGACAAATAAGATATTAGCTAATTTTCGAAATAGCTGCGCCATATTGGAATTCACTATCCTGCCCTGACGGCGATTAGGTCCTTGGTGGACAGGCATTCAGCACCACCTGTAGACCGAATGTAATGTGGACGGGAGGTTTCAACCTATAGGTATAAGCATTGTTTTAACCCCTTTTCTACAAAGTATAATGCTGGCAAATTACCATTGCCGTGCGGTAGGGTGTCTTAATGCCTTATGAAATACTGTATCAGTAGATGAACCAGGATATCATGTTTCATACATTTCCCACAGTGAAGAAAAATCCGTGACAAAGCCAGTGGTTTCGGCTTATCAAGCAGGAGAATTTCGACCCCATGTTGTGTCAAAAGCTTAAATAAACTAGTGAACTTAAACTAATCAAGCAATGGGACGGCTGACAACTGGAATTCATTTGTCTGCTTTTAAATTAATGAATGGCTATAAAGTAATCAATTTCTGTCCACTGAATCTGAGTTGGGATCAACTGGAAGTCACTTGGGTGCTCTGATACTAGAGAGTGCCAGTGTGAATAAATACAATTATTTACCTGTAATTCACCTCAAAATTCGTGGTGCTTTCCAAACTTTCAAAATCAATAACATTTTTCCCCAGAAGAATACCTTGTCGTTCTATTTTCGAAATCACTGCGTTTACCACTCTAGGTACACATTCGCTTAACGGACAGGTAACAAACCGGAGTTGCAATTCTGCAGAAATCGTTGAAATCCGATCATGGAGCATGTATACAAATTGTGTTCTGATTGTTTGCTTTCTTCTGAGGCTAGAGCCGAGTGAAAAATGGGTGTCATTTTGCATGCGTTTTACCCCAATTTTCCATTCAACTCGCTGCCACTTGCGAGGTTTACTTGTTTGGGCCACCTTATTTCCCATTTGACCAGTAAATGTTATGCCAAACATCCAGCCTTGCTAATAAATTACACATGCGTTTCTTTAGGTGTTTCACAGTTTAACAATGGTGTATAAAGGAGCTTCAAAATTCGGATGAAGAGGTTGTTCTTTATCTGTGGTTTATAAAGAACTTAAGGGTTATCAGAGCTTAGCACCAACTTCTGGCAATCACGATAATATGATTCACCCCATGATGATATTGAGCAATTTATCAACAATTTAAATGTCTTAACAGTCAGCTCCTAATTGTTGTCAAACTTTTAAATTACAGTACGATTTGGAATATATAGTTTAGTTTGGAGGTTACTGTTTCAAGGATTTACTGTCTTGTCGCGGACATCAGCTGAAATCGATCGTCTGATCTCTCTGAAAATTTGAAATTTACATTAAACGAAGCAAAGTCTTTTCGTCTGCATGCAGATGTAGTCTGGTGTTGCAAAAAATTCAAAGTCATTTAAACGGGACAAAGTCACCCGGGTCGCCTGCAGAGCTCCTTCCGGTAGGGTAGCATAGAGTGGTGCCATCTGTTGTTAACTGGAGAAGCAGAACCTTCGTGTTTTGATCTAGTAATATTATTTACCTAGCTGAGTACTGAGTGCAACAATGTCTCTCAAAATCGATTCTGAATTGAGTCTTGACTCGGAAAACGTTTCCAATCAATCGAATCTGAAAAAAGTTTCATTTTTGACATTATTAACACAGTTAGACTTAATGACATGGAAACGCTATTTCGTCTGAATACTTTTGTCTTGTACTGTATACCAACATCCTATATGTCTTATGTACTCAAGGTCATTCACCTCGCTTAAAGCATTTGATAAAACTGCTGCGTGTGTGCCAAGTGCAGACAGTTGGTTTTTATAACCAGCGTAGAATTCAATATGTCCATTTACTAGGGAACTTGTGTTCATTTGTGTGTTTTTTCGTAACAGATATATAGCACAGAGTTAATGCTTAATGAGTTTTTAAGGTCTACATCATTGCTACCATAAGACCATGTTTTGAGAAATGGTAAGCGTTCGCAACATGTCAGAAATCTTTAAAAGTGAGATGTGCCATTATTTTTGTTCAATATTTGTGAAGTTCTGCTGTCTCTGGTTGCCTTAAGCTGTGCATCTGTTTTTGCCCGTTGTGTGAAATGGTACAGTGCATTACAGTATTTGGCTTCTTGGTTATGCACAGTTATACCAAAATCACTTTGTACTCTGCACCAAGAGGGAGATCTCGTGGTATTCTCATCAAAGAATGTTCAGATAAATCACTTGTTCAACTAACTTATTTCTTGTTCCAGGTACTCTGCTAGCCAGTGGCTCGGATGACCTCAATGTATGTATCTGGAACTGGCAAGAGAGACGTCCCGCTCTGACTTTTGATAGCGGTCACCGAAGCAATGTATTTCAAGTAAATAATGCATTCATTATGAAACCTTGTGATTATCTCATAGGATTTCTAATATTTTCAAGAGTTCAATAGTTAAAATGTTGTATGCATTTAAATTTGAGATTTAGTTGACATACAGCAGTATTTCACACCTTTGATTCTATCATTTGGCTCTGATTGAAGCTCCCATTGATCAGACTTAGTATTAAATTCTTTGTGTTGGAGTTCAACAAAATTCTCAGGACAGTGCTGACTTATAGTCATGGAGTGTTGCGTAGAGGTTCTTGAGTTCTTTAGGACGCAGCTGTGGTAGAAAATGAAATTTGATTATGCAAAATTTCTCAATGAATCTTGAAGTATTTCATTTTCTGTCTGGTTTACTATGCATTGTTGTCACGAACCCAGGTTTGAGAAAAAGTTTGGCTGTTTCTAACGCTTATGGCAACAAAAAATTTGATAGACTGAGCTTATCTCTGAGTAAATTAATGTCCTCCACTTGGGTGAGTCTTGACTTAGTTAAATTGTCAAAATTTTCACTCCTTCATATTTGCCAAAGATTTTTCTTTTTAGTGAAGTCATTCAGGTTGTTCATGTAGATTTCATTTAATTTACTGATAGCCTATTTACACGTTTTCAGACCAAATTCATCCCATTCAGCGGAGACTGCCACCTGGTGACCAGTTCTAGAGATGGACAGATTCGGCTAGCAGAGTTGTCTTTGACTGGGGTCTGCAAATCCACCAAGAAACTAGCTCAACATCGAGGATCTGCTCATAAGGTTATTATTTTTGATGGATTTATGATTTATGCACTCTTGCATATCACCGCCATTTCTGTCTGGCATCTGGGCGTTGTCCGGAATCTGCGTTTTGTATCTCCTGTACTGCATGCTGGGTACCTTAAAGTATGATCAATGCACATGTCAATAGATGAAGAAAACTTCTGGCATAATTTGGCTACTGCTGTGCCATCTGTTGTCATTTTTTTTTGCATTTGGTTTTATATTAATTATGGATGTGCGTGTTAATTGAACAAATAGTGAAACCATTTTATTTCATCGAATGATTCTGTGGAATCTACGACCCCTATTACTCTCTGGCTGACGAAGAACCAATAATATATTCTGTTTTATGCTAAGGGCATAGAGCACGCTCTCGTTTACCACAATATCAACTTAACCTAAGGAAAATGAGTTTCTGACTGCCTCTTTACTGAACCTGATATACTAAAATCAGACGGCAGCTGATGTCATTGGCTCCATGACTCCAGTCATTGTTACTTCTCGTAACATCTCTCATTCATCTCCCATCCATCAAAACCGGTTTCCTTTCTAATTGCAGCTGACCATGTTCACTGACGACCCTCATATGGTTCTTAGTTGTGGTGAGGACGCCGCTGTGTTTGAGATTGATTTGAGGGAACAGAAGCCTCACAAGTAAGTCACAGCCTTAGCATCGCAGCTGTGTCTTCTAGTGAAGAGTGCTATTTTTCTGTAGTTTTTGTTTTGTTTTGTTTTATTTTGCTTTGAATGAGCGCACATATACATAATTATGTTGGTGCTTATTTCCCTCATCTCTGTCTAAGCTTCTGGTGCTGTATCTCCAAAACCCCTTCGGTAGAATCTTCATGAAAACTGGCAGCTGACGACAGATGACAATGACTTTTGGATGGGTTTGACTGCCGCTGTGTTGATCTGCAGTTTTTTCATCTATACCAAAATTGCATTGTTAAGTTAATGTCACTTTTCATCTAAGATACACGTTCTTGCAAAATGTCTTTGAAAGTCAATGCGTGTCCAAAATTGAGTTTGAGATGAATTGTGTTTGAAGTCCATCAATATGCGGCCAGTGTGTGTTATCACACTGTTTTAGAATCATTATTAAAGGTGAATGTTCTTTGCAGGCTGATTCTGACTAAAGAAAATGACAAGAAGGTTGCTCTCTACTCCATCAATGCCAACCCCAGGGATTCCAACGTGTTCTGCACTGGGGGCAGAGATCACTTTATCAGGTACATTCCTGGCTGTCTCACCCATGCGATGGGCAGGTGGCGCTGGTGCAAAGTCAAAATCTGGATCAACACAATGCACAAGGTTTTGTAGGACTTTATAGACAAATGTCTCCAAAACTACAGTTAATTTCTATAGTTTTTTACATTAATTGTAAAAACATAAATTTTCTGAAAGTTGAATGTCTGTAGACTTACGATTTACAACTTTATACTAAGTTGTCATTAGTTGGCACTGATGAACATGTCTTTATTAAAATTTAGCAAAAAGAAAGATGCAATAACATGGACAAATTCCATTCAATTTAAAAAACTAAAATGACATTTCAAAAATGATTTCACAGTTTTCTAAAATATCATTGATTTTCATTTGTATGCAACTTTTTGAAGTTTTCATAAAAGTCGTATTTTTGATAACCCCTCATGATAAATTTTCGCTTGTTCCCCTATTGTGTCCTAAACCCATGAGCTTTTAGTGTCAGGTGAAACTTCACTTATCCATTTCAGAATGGTAGACCCTTAATAAAAAGCATTTAAAAATAGACAGAAACACACACGTGCACCTGTATATCAAACACGTGTAATGAATAGAAAAATTCTTTAAAAAAATTATTTTGGTAAAATACGCACGAGCCTAAATACATGCATTTGCAGCATATCAAATTAATTGGTAAGTACTAAGAATAGGTAAAGGACACACACGTGAACATCTAGTTTGGTGCCGATGTACAAGGGTCACTTGTCTGCACCTGTGGAGTGTGTTTGGCACACGTATCTATGTAAGAAACATTTGAACTGTCTGCTTTGTGCGGTTTTCAACCATCCTGTTCAGAGCATAGTTTAATGGATTTCTGATTACTGGCCTCTTTACAGAATTTACGACAGGAGACGTGTGAAAGAAACAGAAGATGACAGTCCTCTCAAGAAATTCTGTCCACATAATCTGGTAAATGTAATTCCAACGTTGATGGGATTATTTTTGTTGATTGGTTTGGTTAGTCATTGAAGTTTAATTTGACTGTGTTTCTTTCAAATACTGGGAAGTGTTGTACACAGCTTCCAAAATTCTAGTGTCCTTGACAATGTCTTGTGGTCCCAAAACAGTCCTGAAATCTTTACACTAGGACACTCAGGACAACACAGGAAAAATGGAGCAAATCTGATGGTACTTTTATTAGTGAAAATTGCCCTGTAATCAAGAAACGAAACAAATTAATCACAAAATTGCGTACCAGATGAGACGCACATAAAGTCAACGTGCATCGTTTTAGCAGCATCAGACGAACACATGTATTAAAATGCTGTTTCGAAGTTAAACGAGATATATTGATATCAAACAGTTTCATCAGGGTGGTGAATAACAATTGACACATGGAAATTAAAATTTTTCATCCAAAAAGTGCTAAATACCTGCAGCATCCTGTGTACAACGCCACTGAGTATGAACTGAAGAAGACATCAGGAAAGGCAGATGTCGAAAATTTCTGCTGATATTCAATGCTTTTTGGATGGAAAAAATGAATTTCCGTGTGTCAAGAGATACCTTGTTACTGTTACTACCCATGTTGGCTGGCAAAGCTGAGCTTAGAGATAAGATTTTTGGTTTAACTCATGCCTGATGCTGTATCTGTAATTATTTGAACTGTACACCTTGGACCTTGGTTTCAGGTCAACGATGATGATGTCAAGGCCAACGTAACCTGTGCTGTGTTTAATTATAACGGTACAGGTATGTGTCATTCAGCTAGGAGGTCCATGAGGACGTGCTACTGGGATGTAGCAGGAGAGTGTACTGTGTGTAGTTCAGAGACTAGGCTTCGTTTTATGAATTGCTGACGAATAAGTAGTAGTTGCAGTATTTCAATTCTCTGTGGTTTCGCACCCAGTAAGACGTGGATTTGTTGACCAGAATTAGTGACAGACTGAGGTGATTTCTCACATAGTTGTGGAAGGAGGAGAGTCTCCCTCCTTGATATCTCAAAGTAGGAAGTCAATTTTAGCGATGGAGGCGCTAGCACAAGTGCTGTAGCCATAAAGGGAATCTAGTTTGCAGGCATGCCCCCCTTTAAGTTTGTTGAAGTAAGATGCTCTTAGAAGCATTTTGAGCTTTTCCGAGAGGTTTCTAATGATATTTTATAAATATTTGTGATAAAAAATTCAAAACGGGACTTTTGATCAGGTGGCCATTATGACCGGGATTTTGTAAATTCTGTCTAAAGCAGGAGTTCTTACGCCGACAGCAGCATATCTCTAGCGCCTCAGCTGTGGGTGAAATGACACGGCTTAGTAAAATGGCGCAGACTCTACTCCAAAAAGCTGCTCCCACGAGACAGAATGATGCCAGTTGTGATACTGTGATAACCGTGTTGCTATAAACCTGCACTCCTTCAATTAAACAATTTTTAAAGCAGGATAAAATAAGTTTAAAAAACTTGCTAGCCAGGTGAACTTATCCACACTGTGTATTTGGCAAACTACAAGTGAATCACAGTGCCCTCTATCTTAATTTAGAAACACTAATTCACCTTGATTAGATATCTCAGTAATAAATTGAAAACCAATTTGTAATCTTACATTACTGGCAACAATTTTGCCAGGTTTTTTCATAACTGTGGTTAATGGTTTCCTAAAAGTAGAAGTACCGTCCGCTAAATGTATGTCAGAATTGTAGTGCAGAAGTATGACCTTAACTAGTTGGTCCTACCTTACAGAGGTGTTGGGGACATACAATGATGAAGACATATATTTGTTTGACACAAGTCATTCGGATGGAGCGGATTACATCCATCGCTATGTGGGGCACAGAAACAATGCTACAGGTAACTACAAGAAGTATGACTGGTGTCGCTTTTGAAAATTTAATTTTTGTTTGAATTGAGCCATATAAAAGTGAAGTTGCATGACTAGTTAAACAAGAATGCTTGACTTTTGATTGGATTATGGGCAGCTCTAAAATCTGTGTTTTTGTACGCTCACACCAAATCTGCAATTTAGATATTTCGGGGTGTGCGTGCCAGACGGGAGTTACAGACCTGGGAGTGGTACCTGGGGAACAAGCGCAGTGAGGGGCTATGACTAAATACACTGTCTGACTGTTGTATTACATTTTGTGTCCTGGAGGTTAACTTTTAATGATCCATATAGTACTCTGTTCACACCACAGCTGTTATAACTTTTAAATCTAATTTAAGGTTACAACTCTTTGTCTGAACACTTTAAACCCACTTTTAAAAGTTGTGTCTGTGTTTGGTTTTAGCCTTCTGCGAGGGTAGGTTAGCAAGAGGTTTTATCAGTCTGTGAAAATCAGCGTGAACACAGCAGTTGTTAAAGTTATAAGTCAGTAGGTGTCACTGCCGTCAAATCTCATTGGAAATAATGGCTCACCAAGGCACAAGCTGCCATGAATGGAAAAGCAATAGCGTTGACGACTTGTGACTAAAACCACGAACAAGGGTTACAACAATTGGAGAACTGTGATGATTGTCATCTATGACCCTGTGTGGACCCACTGCTGTGAACTAAGTCGACTTGGTGTGTTTAGGACACATTGCATTTTGCGGTGATAGACTGTCTCAATTAGTCAGCTCACTTACTTGAGCCTGTTGAAGTTTCTCAGAAAACTGCAAGTCTTTGTTAGGCAGACAACATATGATTTCAGGCCCATACACAGTTGTCCAATAACTAGTCATGACGTTTCTTTTCACTCTTTCGTTGGACTACGACTTAAATCGATTATAATTGCATGAAGTCCCTAAGTTGTATTTCAGTCACTTTGCATTATGGTACTCAATATCGTTATCAGATATGCCGAGATATATGCATATTTACTAGTCCTTCCTGTGTATATCTTCATGCAGCGTGTACACACATCGATTAACACCATTACTGTCTTTTTCCAGTGAAGGAGGTGAACTTTTACGGCCCCAACAGTGAGTACGTCATCAGTGGGTCTGACTGCGGCAATATATACTTCTGGGACAAACAGACGGAGAATATCGTCCAGTACATGCATGCTGACGAGGCCGGTGTGGTATGTGACACAATAGATGTCAGTGTTGTACTCTTTGCATTTACCTGAACTTTTCACTCGAGTGCTCGTCTCGAACGCTTTTGTTGATAATAACTCATTAGTTTATTTTTTGTTTTTATGTTGCTCCATATCTGTTGACCGGTGGCAATCCCTCTCATACACGTTTTAGTTTGGATTAATTATGTATTAATATGATATCAGATGAAATATTCAAAACAAGCCATTGTGCTTTAGTTTATCTTTCTGTGCTTTGAATGAAATTTTTATTAGATTCTACTGGTTTTCCTTCTTTTAGTGATTGGTATCTGTAAACTGTTTTTCCAGTGGGGAATTTTGAATCCAGACTTGTTCAAATTAATGTAATCTTATCTTGCTCAAACGTATTGTCTTTACTCTTCGGATAATTAGAGTTTGAGAAAACTTAAAGAAGCTTGTGTGAGCTCACAATTCACAAGTACTTACTACTTATTGTTTAAATGAAAGTCTGTCCTCACTGAATTGAAAATATTACAAAGAGAATGGTTCTTAAATACACTGTTATATGTAAAAGTTACATTACGAAAGTTGAAAATATCTGCGCTGTTCGCTTTGCTTATAATACTGTCGTCTGGGTGCACATGTTGTGGACATGTTGTGAATGTGTCATTGTGATCTTCTTTAAATTTACTTGTGATTTTTTGTCCATTTTTGGCTCACGGGTGTAGCACTCGTCGAAACTTTAGATATTTGAATTACAGGTCAATGTTCTTGCTCCTCATCCATCCTTGCCAATTCTTGCCTCAAGTGGTCTTGATCACGATGTTAAAGTATGGACGCCGTCGGCTTATGAACCAACAAAACTGGCCGACTTGAAAAAGGTATTTCAAAGATTTATTTTATTTGCATTGTGGTTTCAACTCTTTGAGTCTGTGTTCCGTGGAGGGACATTTAAACTTTTGCCTGACTGTGCATTTATAATAGGTAATACTATATGGTTTGCCCATTTTTTATGTACAAAGTTATAAAGTCACCAGCGGTCATTATAAATGCACCGTCATTATTTCTTAGTCACTAATTTTCTGTATTTACTCATAAGCACGATTGTTATAGTATCACCTTTTTAATTTCTCATAATCTTCTTGTAACGCAATGGACATCTCATCCCCATTCGATCTTGGCATCTTTTGTTCACAAGCCGCTACTTTACCACTGCGCCACCATCACGTCACTGAAGTCTTTTAAGCACGTTTTGTTTTTAAATAACTGTAAAAATATATACCACTTAAAGTACGCAGTCCTGCATCTAGGCGTCACATTTCTCTCCATTAGGCTTGTGCATAAAAATTTGTTTTCAAACATCTTAATTCCACAACATTTCGGTAGAAACTGGTAGCTGACCTATGCGTGATCGAGAAATGGAAAGCCCAAATATAGTTTTCATCCATGTGTTACGGATATAATAGTGTGATGAAACAACTCACTTCCTCACTCGGTCACTATGCTGGTTTTCAGATCCCAAAAGTATGATCATAATGTCTGAGGCACAGCCGTGTTCATTGTGTCAGTTTTAGAGTTTGAAAACCAACTTGTTGACTTTGGTAGAAGTCAACAATTGTATAATATTCAAGACGTCTTTGCACTTGTGTGTTAAACTTTACAGTGCAATTACGGTAGATTGGAAGTCGAATTATTTGTAGCAAGATGGGCAGCCTGTTTGTCTGTAAATTTCATTTAATGTTTTGTATTTGAAGGAACTAAGAACTAAATGTATGACAGATTGAGTATTGTAAGTTGGGACTGTATCTTATGTCTGTTGAAAGTCCAAAACTGACTGTCTGGTTCTATTGTTTTTCCCTCGTCCAGACCACTGACAGGAATAAGAGTGATCGTGAAGAGGAGCGACAACACCAGCCAGAGGTGTTTGATAGTCAGATGTTGTGGTTCTTGATGCACCTGAGACGATCAGCTCGCAGGAGGGTAGGTGTTGGTGTGCTTTGCACGACAAAACTAACCAGACAACATACCGTTACTCAGTCATAGCCCCTGATTTGACTGACTGCAAAAATGACTGGTAATGACTAATTACAGCATGGATTAGCCACCTTACTTATTTTCTTGTTCCTTTCATGATTCTTGGTCATGAGGAAAGGCTAACCTGATGATGGACTCAGCTTGTACGCAGCCTGCATGACAGTAAATTCCGAGTCATTTTGTCTATTACTTTTGGTGTCCATTGCCCTTTTGCTTGGTGTGGTTCTGAACTCATAGTCGAGGATATAAGGTTTAGTGCCCCATTACATGAGATGTAGTGCTTAATATTTAACCGTAGTTAAACTTAATTGCTTAAATAAAAAGTTGGCAATGGGTTTTCGATGGAACCGGAGTCTATAGCAGCTGAACGGATACCTGTAGTGATTAACTTTTCGAGTCTGAAACGTTGTGTAGTCTGCTACAGAGTTTAGTGTAGCAGTCCGTGTTGCACGAGTCAGTGGTTGGTTTGTCACGTGTAATGTCTGCTGTTCCAGGCTCGGGAGGAAGGCGAGCAAGTATCGAGTTCCAGTGACGATGATTCTGATGATGAGGACAGTGATGAAGAGGAAGAGGGGGCGCGTAGACTTGGGTGTGAAACCTCCTGAACACGCAGGTGTGAAGACTGCAGCTATTGTCAAGCAGGAAGAGCGCTGTCAAATTTGAATGATTTGGTTTAATCCTGTGACGACTTCTGTATACTCGCACGGCTGATAGTGGTGCAATGTTACATAAATCCTTGTAATTGTTAGAAGAGCTTTCTGTCATTGTCCTTATGCTAATCATATTGTTATGGTCATTGTCACATCTTTTGATCATCAGATTTCGTCATCATCACATCTCACCATCGTTATGGTCATCATCACATCTCATCACCATTGCCATCTTTAAATTTCGTTTTTCTCCACCATCACATCCACATCCTTGCCCATTGCATTGGTTGTTGACTTCACTGTACTGACAGACAGACAAACATACTGCCTCTCCTGGTAGCACCCATAGATTAATTATGGATGGATTTAGCTGAGCATTTTGAGGTCCACTTTGTATAAGTTGAAAATTCAAGTGCTGGTTTTGGGCCTGACTTAGAATTTAAATGCTGGGTCAACGAATTGTTAACACCTTTCAAAAGCGTTTGAATCGATCATGCCCACTTCACATTTCACAGTGTTTGGATTACTCAGTGTTCGTCTAGCTATGAGATTTGTTTCTATACGACCGCCTTCTGTCGTTCTTGCTTATAGTTTAGATGCGTTGAATACTGTGGGTCTCTGTAAATGTTCTAGAGAAAATAGATCTGTGAATCAAAATACCTTGTCAACACTGAGAATCTTGTCAGTTGTGACCTTCATCCTCAGCGCTGTCATCGTAAACTGTACCTGCGTCATCAGTCTCCTATTAACGGTTGTTATATATTTTAGCTCAAAGTTAAAAAAAATAATTGCAGACTGGTTCACATACCAGACCAGCGCATGTGGGCCAATTGACTGAGCTCTAAGTTGCGGTGATTTTTGCTAAGTGCAAAAATTTGTGTCCGTTTGCATTAGTGAGTTGTCCTTTTGCTTTGGGATTGTAAATCCTTTCAAAGGAGTTTCCATGTTACAAATTTTATGTTTCTTCGTAGAGTATTTTGCGAAATGTTTTTCGTGTTTGGGTTGTTTATTTTTGTAAATGCACTTTCCTGTTCTTTATTATACTCTAGTCTATGTCACAACATGCAACTGGATTTCCGTGAGTAAAATCACGTCAAAATGAAATGCTTACCTTGAAGGACTTCGATGTAGTTAAAAAATTGTGTATTCCAGAATCAAGATTTGCTATGTTAGTCTGTGTATTGGTGTGACTGACACTTCAGACTGGCTTTTATTATATACAAAAGATGGTAATGTAGTGCTTGGACCTTCAATGAGTGAACGATTATAGACTTCACAGACGAACAGTTTTGTGTCAACGTGACTGTGTTCGCTGTTACCACCATTGTACACAGAGGGTATTTAGAGGGGATTCAGTGGACCAAAAAAAAAACGCCAACAGAATGCATGCCATTTTTAGGGCTTTCGCGGTCTCGAAAATTGTGGTTGCCCCCCTCTGAGACACCCTAGATCCATGAGTGGTATAAACAAAAAATACCTGATATGGGTCACTCATTAACGGTGTGAAGACATGTACAGTAGCTCTAAATGCTATTGACCTGCTTGTGTGTGTGTGTGTGTGTGTCACCATAAAGGCAGTAGCTTTACCTTAACTGCTTAGAAACCAAAAACTCCAACAAAGAGTAAGTGAGAGTAAATTACAGTGCTTAGAGACAAAACTGGCTTTGTGCAGTCATCGGTCATTTTTTGCACTGTTTTTTAATTTTCGGTTCACGCAAACCTTGACAACAGACTTGCTTGTTTGTGACTTGGCGTGTTAGTTTAGAGACCGTTCCTGATTGGTTAAGTAATTCTCTGAAGAGCTCGCCAGTGATGAGCTGGTTTCGTTTTTGATTCAGACAACCACTACTCTGAAGATTGTGGTTTGAAAATATGCTGCATGATTGGCTATTTAGATTGTGCCGACTGAGCTACTGTTGAAAGTGTCAATTTGAAAGTTGTTATTAAGTTTGTCATAGTTGGCTCTGTTGTTATTGTTTGAAAAAAGTAAGCCCTGGGTACTTGCAGTCCAAGCTCTGAGACCAGGAAACTTTCCTGAAGATTCAGCCTGGAAATTGACCAATCGCTTTCGAGTGTCACTCAAAGCAAGCCCTAAGATTGGTCAGTTTTGAAGTGGAGTCTCGAGGGAAGTTCAGGTGTGCTGGACCCAGGGTATGGAAGACTGTCCCAGTGGTTGGTGTGACTGAGTCACTAAAGATGTTTACCATTTCCTAGTAATAATTCCATGCTAAGAGAACTCAGTTGAAATTTAAACATCAGGAAGAAACCCTAGATTTTTGCGCTATTTTGCTTATGATGACCAGGGAGGTATTGGGGTAGAAATTTAGAAATTTCAAATCTCCAGCATCCTAGTTGTACAAAATACCATAAGATGGAATTAGCATGTGAGTAGTGTCCAGAATAGCTGTCTTTCTTATTAAATAGTTATTTGACATAATTGTTAATTTGTTTCTGAATTCTCATTGTTGGCTATTCTCCAGTATTTTTTGTCACTTTGGAGGGGTTCATTGCTGGAAGTTGTTGTCAGGCAGTGGCTGTGTTCACTGTGTATGGGGCTTGGTTGTGCCTAAATTTTTCGTCACGGGCATCACTCTCTCACCACTCGGATCTGGCTCAGTTGATTATTCAAACCAGAATTGAACAGTTGCCCCACTGATGAGCAATTATGTATCCTCTTTCTTTTTCTATAGGTCGTAAGTATCCAAATAAAACATAAAGATTTGAAGTAAAAAATTTAGATTGACAGTAATTGTTTCCTGAATTATTTTTTGGCTATTTTGTGGGTCAATTTGTAGATAGTGAATTGTTTTCTCAGTTGTTTATAAGAGGTATATTTTTTGGAGTTTAATGTTACACTGCGCGCTAGACAGGGCTCTTTTGTGAATTTATTGAGTGAATTTGTTGCCAAGAAAATAAAATGCTTGAACAGTTAAGGTGCGTTTTTTCTTTCACAGAAAATTTCACTTTAATAAGCAGAACCTTCGTTTTTATAATCATCTTGAGTGGTTTTGAAATGCTTGGAAATTTAAGTAGACAAGAGTTTAGGGGTTTCACAAAGTTTTTTAAACTGGGGTCTAGCAACTTTAATGCGAATGTAAACCCAGGTTGGTTCCTTCGAAGAGACTTACTTTTAAATTAGACAACCTGTCGCTATAACATTGGTATTAACTTGATTCGTTCTCAAATGAGAAGTGATTTTTGGTTGTTCAAGGAATTGATGAACAGGTGTTTCTTGTGACCATACCCAGTAAATAAAACGTCAAGCCGTGACCAGCAGTCTTGTAGAGCTGGGCTCAGCTTCATGGAAAGTGACTTAAAGTGGAACTTACACACTGATTTCTTATCTCTGCCACTGCTTGGTCAAATTAGACAGAAACACAACATAGCGACGATGTGACTGTGAAGTACATTTGAAATTGCCAAATGTTTTTAAGAACGAATTTCGTGTCGAAAATGATCCGCCTTAAATCACTCAACCGTGAGCCCTCAGAGTACGTCACTAATGTGAAGGTCAGCTATTTGCAGAATTTTTTTTTCACATTTACAAGATGTCAATGAACACAACTGTTCTGCTTAGCGTAGACGGTATTAAAATAGTATTGTCGTTTAGTACCTGCGATAGAATAGCATTGTTGGGAGCATGCAAATACATCTTAAGACAGAAATCTGGCGTGCGTTCAGTAGACGCTAGGACCTAGCCAAAAGCTAGTCAAGGTCATGTGCTCTTATTTAAAATACACGGCAATATCTCGCGTAATCTCGCTTTTAAGCTAGGTCCTAGCCGCGACGGGAGGCTGGTCTTACGGCCCCGCTTCACAATTGCTAAGTCATTGTGAGCGCCTCATAGTCTAGAAATAATTTACAGAATTGTATTTCCAGCGAGAGAAACTTTTATCGCGATTATGCTCATGTGAGGTTTAATTATTTTTTAGAAATAGTTTTGTTCAACGTAAGGTCGAACTTCTGACAAGTCTCATAATTAACTTTTTATGGAACGGGCCCTTGGTCTCGGGCAGTATCAGAAGCGTCAGTTCTTCAAGTTTCCGAGCCGAAATAAAATCTAGATAGACCAAGGAACAATTTGAAACCAATTTCGTAACCAAAACTGGTGTAAATCAAGTTTATTTTTGTTATGGAAGATGGGTTTACACAGCAGTTGTATGCAACACATTTTCTGCTTATAATTTTGGTTGTAAACCCGATTTCAGTACTCAAACACACAAAAAGTACGTCCAAAATCTGCCCATCCCCGCGTTATGATGTATGATGTCTATCCCACGTTTACCCAGAGAGCCGACTGACCAGTGAAACGGTGGGTCAATTTGGCATTGTTGTAGGGAGGGTACAATTTTTAGCTTTGACAAGAACTATGAAGTAACTAACAAAGTTTGTTGTGTCTGTGAGTTTATTACAAATTGACAATTCAGCTTTGGACCCAGAGCATGTATAACATTAAGGAACTTTTTAACAGATTCGATGAAGAAATACCGCTATAGGTGCACAACAGTACGGACCCATCTGAAAGTCCAACACCTCAACCCATGCCCTCCTATCGTCCAATAGGAATACGTACTAAATTTGATGATGGTCTTTCAAAGGGCATGGCGGAAAGAGGCGACCTGATGCTAAAATTGCCATTAGGGTGGAATAATGCAAGTCACATCTGTCCCAAAACGGGCTGGTGCATTCCTTTCGGGGTAGAAACGAGCCTATGGAAATTCAGAAAAATTCCCCCAGGTGGCCACTGGGAGGCAGAAAAGCAGACGTCGGGCATAGCGGCAATGAGCACTTGCATACACATAGCCCTTATATGACATAATTTAGTCATGATGGACTGTCCCCCAGTAGCTAGCATACAGACAAGAGGAGGTCGAAATTCCTAGGCGAAGCAACCCATCAATTCAACAAGTTCCAGAGAAATGTCATGTTCATGAATTACGCTCACAGCATTGAGAGAATAATTATAGCCTAATTCAAATCGGCGATGACGTGGATTCTCTGAAATGCCCAAAGATCTGATCGAATGACTTCTGCGCTGGCAGGGTATGGTAAAGCCTTTATCCATTAAGCACACAATGAGGCAGACGGGTGAAATTTTATTTTGCCAATGTCGTGTTCATATAGGTCAACAATTTTAGATCGGAGTGACATTATATAACTTACGTAAAACCCTATTTTCCTGAAGTGTTTTCTTTGTAAGTTTATTGTTTTACAACACTGGTACCGAGCCGGTAAATATTTGTAAAATGCAATTTCACGTGGTACTGATTTTGAAAAAAATGGACCAGTCTCATGCGCACGATGTTGGTAATTTTCACCGTGAAGTACACACACCTTGTTATCCATGGCGCATTACAGCAAGGCCATGAAGTATCTGGACAGGTCTCTGCAAAGGTGTATATATTAAAAGGACTGTATGAAATGGAAGGTTGCAGGAGTTTTTGAAACGTCAGGACACGACAAATCGAGTCCTAGAAATTGAGGAAAACAAAAAAGTAAAGAAAAATTTAAATAAAATCCGTACACGCCCAGACACAACTTTTCCATACATATATGGATGCGCCAAAACTAAAAAGTCACAAGTATGAGGTAGGGTTTTGCAGGACTTTTCTCCATGAATTGAAAATGCCTGTCGATTTCGGAAAATCAGACCCCGACAGCAAAATAAAAAGTTGCGACTTCCATTAAAACGGCTAGTTGTTTTATGACGACACAACTACATGTACCAGAATACACAAATTCAACTGTCCAGCTAGTCTACGCACATTGCTTTGGTGCACGAACCTCGCGCCTTCGCTGTGTAAAGTTCGGCGCTTTGAGTTATAAATCCACCAGTGTAAGTAGCGGAGCTGCAGTGTTAACGGGATATCATGTTTACACTATAAGCGCAGTCAGTCCCGTCAGACTTTGAAGAATACAACAAAATGACAGCTTTTGCATGTATTACTTTTAATATGAGCGACATGTAAGTAGAAAATTAGTGCGCGCACCAAAAGTAATAAAAAATACCCCCACCTTCGTCCAGGTCACGACGGCTTATCATGGCTTCCTTTTAGCGATGTATACCGGTATACAGTTTTAACTATACTAAATGTCCTGTAAAGTCCTCATCATCCTCCGCCATGATGATGATGATGATGATGATGATGATGAACCCTCCTATGAATTAATTTCGGGCCGTTTTCCCCCGATTACAATCGGCGCGCACTGCACGGCGGAGCGCCTAAAACCTGCAGTAACAAATCCAAACTTTCCATCTAATTTCTGAACATCTTATCACAGAAATGTCTCATTGGATTGATGTGAAATTTACAGATACTATAATTTATGCACTATTCTCTTAAATACTGTTTGGAATTGGTTTTCAAATCAAAAATAGTGTTGTTTGTTCAAGAATCACCTGACGTTGAAGTCAAGTACACCAGCTTACCACCGTGTTGGCGCCGAAATTCTTTTCATTTAACAGAATCTCGTTGGAAAGCTCTGCTATTCAAAGAATGATTTTTATCGCCCCTTAAAAACATGCTGGTATGTGAAGCCATTTCCATATTTGCCCGGCACTGTCCGCCAATGGGGACCAAAAGAGGACGTTTCAGCTCTGGCACGACTGTCGTCAATCCCTCCCCCACCAGTGGCGGATTAACTATATCACCGGGACCCCAAGTTTGATTTACAGTTCTAACCTCCAGTTCCAGCGTGGGCTGCCTGGAGTTTTAGCACTGTTAAAGTAGGCTACTAAGAGGCCCGCCGTCCCCTTCAGCCCCTTAGCTGGACACGTGACACTAGACTGAGACTAGACACATTCGTTGGCTAGCTACACCTCATGTGATTGGCTCGATTATGGGACACCGAAAGTTTTAACAGGTTGAAAACTGCTGCAAGGGTGGACAGTCATTTTACGTAATACCCAGACTGCTTCGTTAGCTACAACCACGAGGGCTGCTGCTGGTGTTAAGTAATTTGCTAACTCGTCCACTGCTTCATAAAGCAAGATTCATGTCTAGAGTGAATTATGCACGAATGACCTCTCATGTCAAAAGTGGCATGTATTCTTGGGTTCACAAAATTGTTCCCTTCCTTACAGAGAACAACATAAATCCTACATAATACAAATAAAAACAAAAAGTAATAGTTTCTTTCTAAAGGAACAAACCGTACTGGATAAAGGTGTTAAAAGAAAATAACAGTAAGAAGTTTTGGAAACCCGAGGGAAAGGTAAAATGTGCCAGTACTTCTAATGAAGAATAATTTGACATATTTTTAAGTGTTTACTTAGAACTCCGGAATTGAACATGGAAGGAGCTTCCCTCAACTTCATATCTATATTATGGGTCAAATAATTCAAATTGACACACATATTTTCTGAACATTGCTAAACTCAGAAAATCGACTGGTTGTGATGGGATAGCATTGGGGTACTTTAAATATTGTACATGCCATAGACATCAGCATTAAGATGTCTGTGGTACACGCCTTTAATTCACGGTTTGTGGCAGCTATTAGAACTGTGGACACATGATATGCTAGGCAAGGCATTTAACTGTTCTGATGCTCATTTATTGACATAATTTATGTTAAGACAAGTTAAATCATAGATAATTAGACTGGTTCAATGGAATTACATGACCTGATTTACAAGATCAAAATGGGTTAGCCCAATGTCATGTCAAGAAGAACATTATTATCATATATTGCCAATCCTGCTTTCTTATTGCAATCTGAAATCAGTTTTCCTTTTCACTTTATAATGTGCTTATGCCATTTTATTAAAATCAGAGTTTGACTAGTTACTACTTGTGCCTTCAAAATCAAAACATTCAAAATTTTGATTCATCACCCCATTGACTATGCCTCATATGCCCAAATAAGTAATTTAGCGACAATAACTGGGACCTATCAATGGCTAATGCCAAGCTCTTGTTACGTTCCATTTTCTCAACAATGTTATTGCTTCGCTAGGTAATAATTGGGTGAACTGTAATTACAAATCTTTGCAAACTGAACAGCTGTGATGGTTACTTATTGTTTATGTTGCCACAACAGCAAAAAATCTCCCATTTAGGAAAGTCTCTAGAATTTGGAACATGTAAACTCCCCGGAAAATTGAATTTTCTTGATTCTGTAAATTGGGACAAGTGCGATTTTGGCGTTCACCCTATTTCCCGACTTTCAGACAGTGTATTTTCAATCTACAGAGTGAGTACTTTTGCCGTCTTTCCAGCTGTTCTTGAATTTGGGTCGGCCAATATTGGCTACTTCTAGAACTCTGGATAAGCTCTCACCTTGAGCAAAATTTTACCATAATTACGAAAAATGGCTATCAGGATGACAGATGTTCTGCATTATTTTCATGTTAAGGCCATTAATAGAAAAGAAATGAGATTTTAAACAACTAAGTCACTTGTTTTCTTTAACATCTCTGGTCTTATTTCAAAAAGCAAGCTTGAGACAGACTCCAACAATAGCAAACTTTATCATTCTAAGTGGAAAATAAAAAATACACAACACTTATTTTTTCAAAAACACCACCAAAGGGCTTCCTAACATGAATTTCTCATCAAACACCTGCGATTCGATGAAACAAGACCTTGTTCCATTTCACTCGCACCGAGACGACGGCAATACTTAAACAGGCACTAAGAGAGATAAAAATTGCATAAAAGGATCTTCTCAAAACGAGTTGGCAGTTTGTTGCAATGATAAAAACATCCGTAGCGACACGAGACCAACGCAGCTTGTGAAGAGGGTTTTGGCCACAAGTAATGCCCAGGAACCTAGACCGACAGCGTGCGTGAGAATTCTGGAATATGCAAAATAATATGACTAAACTTTTTTAACATAAACAGTAATAACAAATAACAAATAATCACTACAAGTGTTATTAACAAGTCCATCTTTCCATTAACTGCATTTCATTCTTTTAAGCTGCTATTCAACAAAAATTTGAAACTTTCCGTTAAAATCCTTTCACCGTAAGAATAACTGAGAGCAGAGCATAAGGTGCCACAGAAAGTCAGTTTAATCTGTTCTTCACTTACTTAGCACACAATACGACCCACAAGTGAAATTCTATTTTAATTGCTAAATTTCTCCACAAAAGTAAAAATTAAGAACATTTTAGCCCATTACAACAATGGTTTGAAGTGTGTAGATGCCAAAACAAAATATTTGCTAAAATTACCATAATTTGCCACAAAATGTTATCAGCCACTGAAAGCGAAAAAATGACCATTTTCAGCCATGATTGTCGTGTGACATCAGTGGATAGTTACTGTAACCTGAAAGCTTTTGCTGGATTTTGAAGTGAGGAACAGACACAAAAAAGTCAATTGGCATACTAGGACTCGACATTAGCCTATCTACATGAATGGACAGGCAATCCCAATGGTAAAACTATCTCAAATTTCATGACGACCCAATCCATCACTGCCTAAAGATGGGGAGATCTCTTTTGGCAAAATCCATCAAAGGAACTGCAAAGATATGGAAGAAAACGTAAAAACTAAAAGTGCCACTAGGGGGCACACCTGGAATCGGATTCCACCGAGAATTCACTCAAGCCATGCTGTCCTATTCATGATAGCAACAAGCCTGCAAAATTTCACTAACATCCATTAAGGGGTTTTGGAGATACAGCAATACAACAGCGGAAGACGATAGCACAATGCACCCATAGCATATGTTTGCATGCATGTATGTATGCATGCAAACATGTATTGATGGAACAAAAAATTACAATTTTTGCAATTTAAATTAAGTTGTCATGATGAGCTCCTCAAGCGCCTAACCGTCGTAATTGTAATTTCGGGTCATTTGCCCGCTTACTATTGGCATATACTGTACGTGGCGCATAGTACCAACTGCAGAAGTGGTTTTCATATTGATCACTAGAGGCACTGCCTGCAGCACTTACTCAACAATCAGAGGTCTGTAGCAGCCCAATGCCAATATGGCGGTGATGACTGGCACTAATGATTTGTTGAGATCATACCTCGAGTAAAGCCACACCAGAGTGGCTGTGCTGATGTGGTGCACCTACAATAGAATTAGACTATGAAAATAACAGCAAATGATAAACTTCTACCCAAAACAACACAAAAAACCAACAAACACGCACATACTTTCCACGGCCGTACTGGGAATTTCGCTGCTAATATGAAAGTTCATCTGACCTCAGACGTACTTTCAAAACCATAATTCATTAAGTACCAAAACCTCCAATTTATCACATCAGAACCAAAATTTAACACGCCATTTATTACGCCAGAACACAGAATTTCTTGCCAGGTGAAAAATTCTTGCCAGGAGAAAATGTCATGCTAAGAGAAAATTTCATGCCAGGAGACCATGTGACAATGACGATCCACTGTGTCTGTGTAATACTCAGCCGGCGTATTCAAGACTAGTGTGTCCAAATGTACATTGGCTTCAGTTGTAAAACGTGCAAAAGATGGCAGAAATTCAGCCTCAATGTCACTATAATATGACTGTTGTCGTTGAAACACTGTGTACCTATTACATCATTTCAATGAGGGGTCACGCCATATTTTTTCCTGATGTGAAATTTTCCCCGCGTAACGAATTTTCTGTGCTGGTATGATACATTTTCAGTCATGATGTGTTATATTTTGGTCCTGCTGTGACAAATTGCAGGTTCTTGTGTGATAAATTTTGGTTTTGAGTATACTTTTTGGTCCTGCAGAGGATTTAATTCTTAATAAATAGAAAATTTATGTCCTGGAATTTTTCCGCTTTGGCTTCCCATAGAAAACTAACCAGAACAACAGGTTTTATCTAGAACTCTTGATAGATGTTCCCTTGTGACTCAGACATGCGGGTAATTGCCAAATTTGAGGTGGAATGGGCTATTTTCAAGGAATAACCTTGATGACTTCCAAGGACATCAACCAATGTAAGCTGACAGACACTAGTTGTTTTCTTAGTTTGTGGAGGTAAAACTGAATCCTTGTTCTGAATATGTGTTCTAATTTTCCATTTAAGTGTTAAAAAGTAGTCAATCCATGCTGATATAAATTTGCATATTTAATGACTAGGCTTACAAATTTGTATAACTAGATCAACTTTACCAATTGAGTTCAGTTTGATAAACCTGCAAAATAACTTTGACTTCAGAATAAGAACAAACAACACATTTGTTCAAGGTTGTAGCATATCTCAGGGACTTCATTTCCATCTGAGCATAAGTGCAACAGAAGCTAAGTCCGTGGAGAATACACTCAAGTGGTAGAAGTACTGACTACATAATAAAAAAAAAAATAAAGTTATAGGCTGAACAACAAGGTAACAAGCTTTGTCTGAAGACATAAGCATCATTTGAACATAAAGTTGAACAGTAGAGTAATTTACCAACTTACCAAGTATGGTATCATTTCATCACATTCGATTAAATGACCAAATTGTCATTTTTTAGCTGCTACCTGCATTGTCAAAAATGTTCAGAATTTCATGTTTACTTATTGATGACATTCGTACTCTATTAAGCTTTCAAATAATTAAGTAAATCTGTCTTGTTGTTTATCCTTTGTGTTTGTGAACATGACTCGTGCTGATCCGGTTTGCGATCTAATGTCCATGCGACCTGTATTGTTATATCAAACAAAGTCGCAACAAAGGAAAACAATTGAAGTGTCTCATAGGTGATAACCAATGCGATGCGCTTACGCCAGTTGAATGGATCTTGCAAATTAAACAATACCTTGCAATGTAAATACGACGTCATTTGGCATGGGTTACTAAACTGATTAAAAAAAAATGAACTTCAGTCATTCATAGCTATTTGAGTAAATTTGTATTTTAAATGTGAAAATACTGATACAGAAATAAGAATTTATTAGATCCCATTGTATTGGGAGATGTTTTGAGTGGCAACCATGATGTTTTACTGAAGAAGTATAACTGAACCAAGTGTCATTAGTTATACAGTTGAAGTGGTACGTAAACAGCAGTCAGCAAGCCTACAAGTTGAGTTGCTGTGTTCTCAGCTGATAGATTACTGACATTTGAAAATCAAAGACCTGTCTCTGTTGAAAAACATTGTGAAGGTCATCTTTTCCAAATTTTAGATTTTAAGCTTGGGTATTTCGCTTTTTATGACAAGATAAGATCAGGCCAATCAAGTCTGGCCAACTCAGACAATAGAGCAGTCGTAGGTACAGGAGGGATTGGAACCAAACGATCCTTTCATATGAACTCAACTATAGTAGAAGACAAGCACTGGTGTAAGCAGGGAACTTAATAAAACCCTTACTGGCTTCGACATTGAAGTAAATGGTAAGTGACGCTGTCGTCAACAAAGTTATTGAGTGGTCTTCTTCCCAGATTCAGTTAGTTGCCTTGTCTTGTTTCCATTCTCAACCTGCATTGTCAGGTAGGTTGAGGGACGAAACAGGTTATTGGCAAGGTAGTACAAACACATAAGGTGATCTTCACCTTAGATTTTTGAATAGAAAGGATATACCACCTGTGTTAAAGAATTTTTGGAATAAGTGGCATACAACTGATTTTTTATTCGACTGCCCAATATTTGCACAACACATTAGTGACGAAACTGCCCTTGGGCCTGCCGACAACTTACATAAAACTGATGTTGACCATTGGCCTATTGCAAGCTCCGTCCCCTTGCGAAATGTCGACAAACAAAGCACAAGTTTTACCCGGCAACGAATTGTTGTCAGGTAAAATGGCAGCTTGGAAACAAAGGTGTGTCAAGAATGCTGGGATCTGACTGGTCATTTAAGCCGTCATTCATAGTCCTGGCGATAGGTCGATTCATACCGTGCCTCAGCATCAATGCTCTGCAGTCAAATTCAACTGCTTACTGCGAAGTTAACTGGAGCTTTTATTTGATCCAGGACCGGTTACCCATTAACACAGACTGCCACTTCCTAAAACATCGATGAATTGATGTTAGCATGAAAGGGGCTTGAGGCTTTTGTAGTGGCTACATACTGCAGAATGTCTAAGTATACGATTTTTAATTTAAAATGCTCGTGCTCCACTCACCACCCACCCTCAATTTATACAGTAGTGACTTTCTTAAAAATATCACTCCACTGTCTATGAAACGGCCCCTTTATTTGACCTAGTTGACTCAATATATGGTGACTCAGTGAATGAAAGGGCTGAGGGTACATACGGAGCTGCTCTGTGCCTGGCGGGAGATTCGATTTGAGTGACAGCCCTGTAAACTTTGACTTCTGAAAAGTAGTAAACAATTATCCATGCAGTTGTGCGGTTCAAAGGAAGTTCTGCTAATTTTTTTCTTTGCTACAGGGTATATACATTTCATATTTGAAGTTCGCCGAGAATGAAGATAAGGTATTTTGTTAGTCTCTAAGACATATGTGATGTATTGTAAAAATAGACCATTTCTGTAAATAATGTTTGAGATAACCTTAAGCCTTAAGACAATAATTTGGTCTCTTGGTCCCCCAACATCACAATCACTGAATAAAGTATTTTATAAATAGTATTTATGAATGCAACACAGTCCAGAAATAATTTGGAGAATTTATCTTTAACTAGCAATAACATGTTCTCAAACACTTTTCACTTTTGCTCAAGTGAGATTTAATTTTTTTTCAGAAATAGTTGTGTCGAGCATAAGATCTTACATCCTAAGTCACTTTTCATGAAACATAACCCATAGGCCTATATTTGGTTGAATGCACAATATATGCTGCAGCTGGTCTGGAAACACTTCTATAAATAGAAGCTCTTGAGCTGCCCTGTGACACTATTAGGGACTTTTATAACCCCTCAAGCAGGCACCTATACTCAAGTGAAATTTTATTGTCAATTTCCAAAACAAAGATAAAGAATTCAAAACAAAATATTGCAAAATATGACCACCATGCAGTATATGGTTTCACTAGGAAGTTATGGAGCTTTTCATATTTCAAGAATTCTAAAGTTCGTTTCACAGAATTTAGAAGTTGAGAGCAAACACTTATGTGGTTTGATACCGAAGGTCTTCATTTGTGCAACTCCAACGCAGATATTGAGGATCAAAGCCGAGATGCCAAGGTGAATAAATAACAAAAACTGCAGTGGAAAATGGATTCGATTTGAACATTAGGGCACAGAATGTTAAAATCTCACCAATTCTGGACACAATATGGTGGACAACTGGAATGTTATTTCTTGAAAAAACAACATTAGTTATTTGCAGGGAATCTATCAGCAAAATTAATGAAGAATACTACAACAGTTGTTCATGTCCCATACTGAATATTCAAATTCTAATGTAAAGGTTCTAAGAAACATTCCCCTTTCAGGTTACGACATTACAACGTCAATCTACAGTGTTTGCCATTGGCAAGCTCTTCACCACTGTTGGAATCTTACACATCACTGCACTGTCCCCGGTCTCAGATGTGCCCTAAGCGGTGCCCCATGTAGGGTTGATGCACATTCTAAAGCATGCCCCAGATGTAAGATAACCCACAATGTAGCCCCATGCAATGATGTCCCCTAAGATGTACATGTTTAAAAAATTGCCAAAGTTTGCTAAGTACTGTTATAACAGGAATATGATGCAGACAGATATAATGTAACATTTCCTCAAAACATATCCTATTTCTGAAACATATTAAAGGGCAGAAACCAAACTGAACTTTTAGTGCAAAGAACTATTTAGTATCATTTTCATAAACCAGGTGCTGCTGCACATTCATGTCTCTGAACCGTGTCATGGGTTATTTTTGATACTTGAAAATGTAACAGGAATGATCTCTCTGTCTCTGTATTAGCATGACACCTGTTGGTCATCGTCGGTACTAGCACATCCGTATAATTTGGTCATACCTTATTTGGTCAGGGACCATAAATTCCAAGAATTTTAACTTGGTGACCAGTCACTGGCCCAGTTTGTCATGCGACACCCTCTAAAAATAGTGGGCCACCTTGTGGTTTCGGAGTTCAGTCACTTTTTCTAGCGTCGTACAGACGCGGCATTTCGGCTCAACCAAATTCAACCGAGGTGGAGCTCGCAGTTATGAATGCGTAAGTCCAATAAGGTTTAGCCCCTTAAACTTTCGGCTATATATATCTCAAAATTCACCCCTATTTACTCGACAAGCAAGTGATTGTTCTCATAGTTCTCTCCACAAAACGCTGGGGCTTAAATTGTCTAACAAGACGCATCGTCACAGATGCACTCACAGCATTTACACCCCAGTACAAGACCGACAAAGTTCGACAACGAAATTAACTCAACGAAGATTGCATGCTTGTGAGTAAACGTACTAGCGACTGTAGTTAATAAACGCCGCATACTATATTATGCTACAACATGGCAATTGTTTCCTTTGACTTAAAAGTTCATTCGTTTTAATACCAAAATAGTTAACAATTTAGTCCTGTCCGGGCTCCATAACGAGACGCACTCGAGCGTCCAGATTACAAAAACATATGGTACACCAGCACACCTCAAGGTAACTTTTAACTAACATGGCCTACTAAAATTAACAATGAGGTGAAAATAATTCACCCCCCAAGTCAATCAAGTTCGGACAAAGGATACATGAACCCCAATAAACTTAGTTTCATAAACCACCAATTGATCAGAGCAAACAAATACAAATTGCACAATGCACTTGACCTTCAGAGCTGGGATACCATCAATCAAAGAGGGCTGAACATTTTTGCTCCTCAATGCTTGATAAAACTGAAATTAGATTACCAGACAAGCTGCAGGGCATGCAGACAAGCCAAAGCTGACTGTAATTCAGTGGAGCAGGCTGGGGACTGACAGCATGAGGAAAATTCTTCTCATTTTAAAAATATAAGACAGAGCACACATATCTTGTTTTATGCCCACAGGTCAATTGAAATGACAGAGCAATCACCTTAGAATTCCCACTTGAAGCTTACTTGGCACCAAAAATGATTGAGTGCATATATATTAAGAAAGCCATAAATACCACGTGGTCAAAGTACCATTCCCAGATCAGCTAAACCTACCTTACACAATATGTTCATTCATATTGATCTGGTACATAGCCTAACAACTCATAGCTACACATGAGAGCAAATAACATCAGAGGCATCAACCTAATTCTGTGTTGAGCTAAGAGACGTCCCCCACGTGGGGAACTAGACAGACTGATTATAGGTGCATATCGCATGGGATTGAGGAAACCAAGCCAGGCAGTCAAGTAAGAAACTGTGGTTAAACACAAGACAGAAGAGACTGTAGTTGTCTTGACCCACATTAAAGACCATCTGTCTGAGGCACATGGCACATTGGATGAATGAGTTACATGTATAAGTGAGTGTTAGGTTTTTTCACAGTAATTAACATACCAGTAGGCCTACTGCAGGGGTAAGTGAGCTAGTGACTGACCTATAAAATGTGAATAGGAAAAGACCATGAACAAAGAGTAAATGAACATAAAAGACTTATCAAGTATTAAATGGTACAATTTGCCATTCACAACTTCTATATAAGTAGAACAGGAAGCTTATACTGGTCACAGAGATAACCCTTCGTAGTGAATGCAACCAAGTCCATGTGCCGATGCTGTAGTACTATATATGATCACATGCAAATCTTCTCTCTCACGTTACAGGTAGTTTTGACCATATGGATGAGGCAAGTTCATACATCAGAGGTCAGATGAGAACAGAATTTTGTTATTGATCAGGAGAAAAGAAGATGAATTTCGACGAGTTTTTGAAAGAGGTGGGGGGATTTGGCAAGTACCAGCGCAAATTCTATTTCTTGCTGAGTTGCATCAGTATTTTAGGAGGCTTCACAAACATGGATTTTGTGCTGATCACTGCTATTCCGAAACACTGGTGCCAAGCACCCGAAGCATTTCGAAATCTGACAGTGGACATTCGCAAAGTGCTGACAATACCGCGTGACAAAGAAGGGCGTTTTAGCAGTTGTGAAATGTACAACGTAACAGACTTGGACGCAGCAATAGTCACGGACGAGGTGCTTGGTTATACCGGTCAAGAGGCGAGCGTGTTAAATATCACGCATGGTCTACCTGTTGTGAAATGCTCTTCATGGGAGTACGACAGAACGCAGTACAAAAACACCATAGTGTCACAGGTAATCTATACTGAAGCTGCCTATAGTTACAGTACAAGATAATAATAAGAAAAAATACTAGTACCACACTCCTAGCCATGACGGCTAATTCTTGTTCAGCAAAACTACTGGTGATAAAAATTTTAATAACAAAATGGCAAGGGCGCCTTACTAAGTTCAGTGCTGTTAATGCCCCTTCATTCTCGGTTGCGAGGGAAGACTACTCGGGTGATAAATTTGGCGTCACGATGAGGAATTCCATGTCATTTTGTTTGATTATACTTTTGGCTTATACTGTACGAACTTTGAGTCACCCCAGACAAGGCAAAAGGTTACCAATGTGAAGTATAAGTCAACTTTGCAGGAGAAACGTAGAACAAACAAAAATATTAATTTGGAAACTGCCCACGAGCCAACAGCACTTTCTGTAACTTGCCCAGTCAGTGGAAAATTTACTTATCCCAACCTACTATTCACTAGTCCTCACTGCAAGCCTTACATGCAGTTTAAATCACGTTTTTACCTGTACTTACTTATGATATCGAATCACAGGTTGCTAGCTGTCCTCCCTTCCCTGTCAAAGGTCATTCAGTAGTGTATTTGTAAAAAAGAAAAAATACCAAAGGGTTCTAAAACATTGAGATCGAGAGTTAAAGGGACAGCTACATATTTTTCGTCAATGGGATATTTTAGCCTCTGGGCATAGCAAAGAAATGGATATAAAAAGTTAGAGTTTACTAGCAAAAAATAGAGGACAGTTGTCAACTTCCTTATAATGAATATTGATTCTAAATTAATTCCAAGATAGTAAAATCTATTCTGTAAAAACTTAAAAATTCAAGTAAATGAGGTGATGTCTCTTCAGCCACAGGCTAATCTTTGTCTGATAGCGAAGGGCATCCTCATCTCTGTTGCTCACTAGAGAAACAGGATCTCTGTGGTTTGATCTGATCTCACTGGCAGTCATAGTGAACAATCTTGCTAGTGCTAAGATTGACAATGTCACTTAAAAATCAATTCAAAGTCTAGTTTAGAATCAGAAATGGTTTGTAATAAATTCTGGAAAAAATCCGTATGATATCATTTCCACCTTTCATTGAAGCTAATGGTGCGTGTCTTATCATTACAGTGGAACTTGGTATGTGGGAAGGAGGCGTTGGCTTCCACAGCGACTGCTTCGTACGGATTTGGTAAACTTCTGGGGGCATTCATGTTTGGAGGACTAGCTGACAGGTATAAAGGGGGAAGCAGGGATTTACACAGGCCTTGGAAATCTGGTCACCAGCCCAAAGTTAAGGTTGCCCAGTATATTTAATAGCGTGTTTTTCAGCATTCAGAGACCCAACTCACAACCACCCTGGTGACCATCTGAACAGTGATACATAGATATAGTTTCTCACACCTTGAGACTATAAGTCCACTATACAGA